>SNQJ01S0012791.1:90137-115872 GCA_010110895.2 Picea sitchensis
AGTAAACTAATCACACCTTGCTTTGGACAGACTGAAGTTCTACTTTGAATTACAGAAAAGCAATCTATCTATTGCAGATTTTGAGATTCAAAGGAAAATAATTATCAGAAGAATCTTGGATTACATTAAGAAACAACAACCTAGGAAAAGAAATCTTTCAGCATACTGCAAGGGAGACTAACTATTCTGTAACAGAGAACAGGACCCTATTCCCCAAGAAGGCATCTTCAGCACCTGTCTTTGATTATCACACTTTCATAAATTCATTACCAATCAAAATGATTAACAAGTACTGAAGGATAACTATTATATAACAGAGAACAGGACCCTATTCCCCAAGCAGGAATCTTCAGCACCGGTCTCTGATTATCACACTTTCATAAATTCATTACTAATCAAAATGATTAACAAGTACTGAAGGCTAACTATTCCGTAACAGAGAACAGGACCCTATTCCCCAAGCAGGAATCTTCAGCACCTGTCTCTGATTATCACACTTTCATAAATTCCTCAAGCAAAATTACCAATCAGAATAATCAACAATTACCTAGGAATGAATTGTATGAAAACAATGTAACAATCAGTAAAGCAGAGTTTCAACAAAATAGAGTTTCAGTAAGGTAGAGTTTCAGCAAAACAGAGTTTAAACAAGGCGTGAACAAAAATAATACTAACACACTACAAAACTAATGGGTGAATCTTGTGAAGAAGGTGGGCCTTCTCCTTCTCACAAGATTCCCCAGAAATGAAAGGAACTAAGAAGAAATGCTCAGAATAATCTTTTATTCATCTGTCAAATGTATCATGTTACAATATCCAAAGCGAACACGCTCTTCTCTGTAATTATTTTCTAGCCAAAAATCTCCCCCGTCTAATGATGATTTCCCCTTATTTAAAGAGGAGAATCCTCTTAATACAATTGATCATAAAATTACATGTGTATGTATGAATCCTATTCTTAGTCAGATCTAATCTTCTATGCTAGAATAGGATATTCTAATCTCCCGTAGCAAAATGTTGTTACAGTAGTTGGAATGGTGTTGGGTTGAGGTGTAGTTTTTGCAGCCGGTGTAACATCTTCTTTATTTATCTTCTTGTTACTGTTGTTGTATACTGTTTCAGCATTGCAAATCACGGACTGTTTCAGCAACGGGATTTGCGCTCTTCTTGATTGTTTCAGCAACGTGGTCTCAAGAAGCAGCGATGGTTGGTGTTGGTTTAAGGTACGGTTGTTGCGGCCAGTGTAACAACTCCTTCTTGTTACTGTTGTGTGAATTGTTGTTCCAGCATCGCAAATCACGGACTGTTTCAACAAACGTTATTTTCATGTTATTGACTGTTTCAGCAACGGGTCTTCAAGCAACAACAATATATAATCTGCAGTTCAAACTGTTTCAGCAACTATATGTTTCTGATCGATGGCTAAGTATGAGAGTAATGTAACATTAAATGTAAAACAAATTAAACATAGCAAAGAGAAGAAACGTTATATACCTTTGGAAAGATAGGTTAAGGTGATAATGTAGGATTAAATGTGAGTGGGAAAAGGATGTAATGATAGCAAAAAGTATGAACAAAAAGGTACATTATAGGGTCCTAACATTCATGGTCTCTTTTTGTGGTATTGGCATCATCACAACGGCCATTTTGCCAAGAAGTATGCTTTAGGGTTGTTAGTAGTACCTGGGGTTTGCACTTCCATCGGCATTGTTATGTGTTGGTCTGGCTCTAGAGAAGAGCATGAGGGTTATGACTCTGCATGTTCTTGGTATTGGGTACCCTCCAGTGAGAAATTGTTGCTTCTCTGCATCATGGCCTACCCTACCTGGTGTTGAATTGTCACCCTATTTTACAAAGATAAGGGTTATAAGGCTTGTGGTTCTACCATGCTTGTCTCAAAGGTTCTCACCTATTGTTGATATGGTCAATCTCTAGTCTACCTTTTTTTGGTGACCGAGCGAGCTCTTGATTATTTCTTATGTTCATTAGTTACAGAGCCCAATTTTGTAAACTCAACTAGTCGCACTCTATCCAGTACCCTGTTGACTGTCATAAGTTGGTTGAGTAGTATTGACAGTGAATTTGATTATTAGCTCATATTTGTTTGATCGGGCTATTGGAGAGTTTTAATTGGAAATGATAATTTGTATACAGTCGTTGCCTCCTTTTGTTGTGATAGTTGAATCGATAACTCAACATTGTTATAAATTAATTGACTGGGAGTAAACGGTAATGTACAGTCATAGAGATGCCTCTTGTCGTTATGTTTTGGTGTGTGTGTTCCTACAACGTGGTATAAATTGAAGTGGTGGTTGCTATGTGTTTAATTTGCCCGATCGGGATTATTGCAATTTGAAGAGTTGATGATTGTGACTTGGCTATCTATTATGTATGATTTATGGAGACATTGTGCATCATTTTGTTTTATTTCACCATCAGAGATGAAGCACGGGGTTTTTGGTAGTATGGTTTCATTGCAAATTTAATTGTTAATATTGTCAAAGGAGTGGAATCAGGCATGTTTTAAAAGAGTCTGTTCAACTCAGGAAGGAACTGTGTCTATGCTTGATTTGAAGATTTATAAATTATGGGCAGTGGTTGATGTTTTTATATGTTGAGCAGAGTTGAAGCAATACGATTTTGTGTTCCTTTGGATTTTGTTTTAAATATAAAAGGGAAGGAAATGAAAGGAAACAAAATTCTTTTAACAAGATGTTTGAAAGGCATAATGATTTTGAGTATGATTATACACTGTATTAATTGAAAATTTTAAAAGGAAATTGGATGTGGGACAGTGAACAAGTTTTAACACACAAGAATTGTTTAATTGGTCACAACAATTGTTTAATTGTTGTTGGAATAGTTGTATTGAATACAGACCTGCCTCTATGGATTACTTAATTGGTTTTTTCGAACAATATTCGCTCTTTTCCCTACAATTTTTCCACTTTTCGCACATTATAATTCCCCTCGCTTTCCCATATTCACTATCCACTCCCTATTCTTAAAATTTAATTATAGTTAAGATAAATTATGTATTATAACAGTTACAGAGATCGCACAGGGATGAATTACAGTGATATATTATTTTGGTTTGTGATACAGTTGATTGTTTCATGTCTGTGAGCAATAATCATGATCTTTTCCCCCTCATTTTAACACTTTTCGCTCAATACAATACTTCAAATATCCCAGAACCCTTGTTCACCCCCTTCTCATTGACAAATATTAAATGATTTGTAGGGATTGGAATTCATGAGTCTGATATGTTGTTGAGCCAAATTTTATTTCATATTTAAAAGAGTTGTCATGTATGGTTGTTAAAGAAACTATTTGCTAATCAATTATGCATATAGGAATGATCTTTTTCAGCAGAGGTATCCATGGTCGAGGTAACTAAGGAAGAGGAAATTGGAACAGGGGCCCTAGTAGGCCAAGATTCTCTATACACTTTGATGCAGACTCACTAGAGTTAGGCCAGCTATTTCAAGCTTGATTTTTTAACTAGATTTGACAAGGAGTGGTCTAACCTAGGCCTAAAAGGCCTCCCTTCCAAGCCCCATAGGTCCCTGGTATCCTAGTGCCCCCTCATGTCTCAATGCAACCTGAAGTCCATGAAAACAAAGGATGGCAAGAGATTGTCCACCCGACAGTCTCCCAACATCGTGGCTAGCCTAACTTGTCTCTACCTGCTCCTCCACCTATTAATAAAATTGTCCAAGATACCCTTGTCCACTCACTAGTACAATCTTCGCATGCAAGAAAAAGGTTAAAAATTGAGGCCCACCATGCTCCTTACAAAGGCAAATTTGTTGTTGCCCCTTCCTCACCCTCAAATGACTCTGACAAATCCGTGTCCTCCTACATGCATTTGAGAGATGATTGTTCTCATGTGATCAGTGAGATTAGGCCTAAAGGATCCACACAACCTAAGGTAAATTCAGAGAGATCAAAAGGTGACAACAGCAAAAAGGGAAAGATTTCATCCCAGAGTGGAAAATATGGATTTTTAGTTTTAATTTATTAATTGTTGAGAACAGATGACTTCTGAAATTTTGGACAGCACACTATTTTTTGGATATATGGGTAATATATTTTTGGAAATAATTTCAATTATCATTGATATAAATTGTCAAAATATGAAAGTGATAAAGGGAGTCACAAGGAGGGATGTTTTGTTTGATTAACTAGTTGTGTTAGGATTGTTAAAAAACTAAAGGGAGTCACAAGGGGTCCCACCCACTAGTTATTATTTATTAAAAACCCTTATTATGATTTTATTACTTTTCCCCCTTAACTAAAAAGTTGGTTGAGTTTTAGTTAACTTAACTAAAGAAGTAGTTCAACTACTTCAACCAATTCTAATTTGCTTAAAGGAAAAGGGAAAAGGAGGAACAAGAGGAGAATAGAATGAGAAGCATACTAAGGTTTTCTCTTTGAATTTTGTTGAGATAATTGAATTTTCATTCATTCCTTAATTCATTAGAAGCCTAATTATATTTTATGATAGCAGGTTCCTATTGTAGAAATCAATATTTAGGGCTGAATAACATCATTCGGACACTTTTTTTTTAGAGGTGTTGATCTATCTTTGATAGTCTGTGTAGACTTCTCTGTTTGTGAATTAAATTTCATGACTGACAAAGGCTATTGTGCAGAATCGATTGGGAAGAAATCTGTGGCAAGTTGATCCATATTTCAAAGTTCATTTTTTTACTTTTTGTTAGAATTCCTTTTGTATGTTTCATCGGGGACATCTAAGTTTGACTTTGGTCCAAAACTTCCTCGGGAAATTTTGTAAAGAGAACAATTCTCTTGATGAATTGGAATGAAATAAACGATTGATATGTCTCATCGGTTTTCATTATTGACTTTTTTTCTTTACTTGTCTCTATATTTATTTCAGCATCTGTTATGTTCAGAAAATTACATAAATAATGAAATTTTCAGCAAGCTATTATTTATAAAAAAAACATCCTAAGTACTTGTAAACAATACTTGTGAATTAGGATACCAATTTTGATGGCTATAAACATAGGGTGGTATTCCCGTCCATCTTAATTTAGCCAAGAGGGATCTGGAAATTTTTGAGTAAGATCATTTCATATATTTTCCTCAACATTTATTTGGCGACCATACTGGGGAGATCTTCAATATGTCTCTGGTTGATTTTTATGCTTGATTATCATCGAATACATCTATTTTTCTCATATTGATTATTTGATTGTTTTATTTCTTAATGATTGTACATGTTGCAAGGCAGCCCAATATTGAGCCTAGTCTTCAAGATCAGACAAGCATTGCTTTGAATTTGTTTAACACCATTTTAGAGACTGCTAATACTCAGGCTGAGCTTAATCATTCTTGGGCAGCAAGTGAAAAAGACATTAGTGCCCAAGAACATTGGGAAGCTAGATGTAGACAACCTAGAAATCAGCAATAACCTTCTTGTTCATTTAGCTTTGGCCTTCCTTTCATTTCCTTAGACTCCTATGTTTCTAGAAGAAGAAGGAGGCTTATCACTTGAAACTAATCTTATTGTTGAAATAAGAAGAAGAGCGTTGTGTTATCTATTAGAATATAAGTGGATGTTCTCATTTTGTTAGAATATAGAAGAATATGCTCGTTTTGCAATTGTTAGTACCCTCGTCACTTGAAAGCAATCATAGGCCGAAGCTTCCCTCCGAACACCTTAACCTTTACTGAGAATTACTCAGGAAGCAAGCCCTAGGCTAGATAGCCAAACAAGGTGTAAAGCATATCTTCCTCCAAGGATAACGCACCGACAATAGTTGATCGGATAGTCCAAACCCCTGGCAGAGATAGTCCAAGCCAACACTGGGGTACTGTTTGCAATTTTGCACACACTGGCCTCCTCCTGCGATGCGCGCAAAGCTGAGAGCTGCGGTGCACACCACTTGTTGTCACCAGTGCGAGATGTTGTCAAATGAGGGGTATTTGGTGCCACATTATTTATATTGGTTATGCGGTTGTTGGGGCTGACTTCTCATACGGATATGTGTATGTTTAGTATATTATTAGTATTTATGGCTGACTTCTAGCTTCTCTTGGAGGCTAATAACCTAATATAAATTATCTACTTGATAGACAAGACTTCTAGGGTTATAAGCCAACTCATTGGGGTTTCTCTTGCTTTTTGGAGCCTTCTATTCTAGTTAGGTTCCTGCGTGGAGGTAAATACCTCCATGGCTACCATAATATTAACACACTCCCTCCTATAGGGAGTATTACGAGCCAATGGACTTGAGCACAAAAACATACCATTTACCGGTAACATCAATGTAGTCATCTAGACTATTTCGTGACTAGATCATGAGGCATCACCATCACCATTAGTTGCATCATCTCTTCGAAACCATACTCCATCACGGTAATTAGACCCATGATCTTTGGATAAGTCACTTTCACACCATAGAATTGTTGCAGAGCCATTCTTATAATCTAGAGTAGTAAATTCTTTGAACCAATTTCCATTTGGAAAGTCTTTGTTCATCATTCATGCGGATGGTGATTATTTCCAATAAATTGTTGATAGTCTTCAAGGAAATCAGAAGAAAATAGAACACAATTGTGTCTATCCATGAAAGTGATACATAACTACAATCTGGTGGTTTACTACCACCAAGCAACACTGGTACTTGATGATAGCATTATAGTCACAAACCTTTGAACCTTAATATTTACGCAGTAGTCTTCATCTCTTGTCATACAATATTCATAACAAACTGTCGATGGCAGCACGCATGAAACAAATGTTATGATATATCTTGCCCGAGATATTTGGGCCAATCTTTCACTGACATCTGTGAGCTCTTAAAGAATATATGCCTCACGAATGGTGGAACATATCCACCGGTAGTCTATATCTAATGTCTTCATAACAAACATCTGATAGAAACACTGACAATGTTATGATATAAAACGTTTAATGCGGGCCAATATTTCACTTCTGTACATTGAGCTATGAAAAAGTGTCTTTCTATAAAGTAGTGGAACATATCCACCACGGTGGTATATCTCTAAATGCGGAGCCAGTGGTCTCCACTTAACAATCGTGCCATCCTGCGTAGAGAATATTGTTAAAAATAAAGGCGAATCATCACGGGCCAATGTTTCACTCATGTTTGTGATATTTGAAAGAATATTTTCCCTCGTCAGCAATGGGCTATCTGCCTTATTCTTATCAAACAAGGAAGAAGGATTGTTTTAGGTTTACGAGCATGGACCATTCCTCACCATAGGCCATTCCTCCTACGCCAGTAAAGTGCACCACAGACAGATATAAACCCTAAGAATGTAAGTCACGGACCATTTCACTCACCACAGTCATTCTCCTACACTAATCCAAAGTGCTGGAGAGGAGATGTATAAACTCTAAGGAGATGTTTGTCACCGGACCGTTTCCCACCACAGGCCATTCATCCTACACTTGTCAGTGCATACGGAGGAATCGCCCTTAACCTAAAGATGTATGGCCTAATTGTTGAACTGGACCATTCCCCACCTAGGTCATTCCTCCTACACTAATCCAAATGCACCCTGGAGAGAATGTAAAAAACCCTAAGGGAATGATGACTATCGATTCATTTCCTCCGTTAACCACAAGGGGAAAATATTGTCACGCATCAACCTCCAAACCGGACCATTCCTCATGCTAACCACAATGAAATCGTTGTCCGGCGAGGCTGGGTGATCTTCTTGAGTAACCCTCAAGAGAGATTGCCCTAGACCACTCCCCATGTGTTAACCACAATGGTAAGCCATTGTCTATGATACAGCAATATGACTACTTCCCATGTTAACCACAATGGAGAAGTGACTATCCGTCGAGAGTCAATCACTTTCCGGATAGGGAAGCATCGTCAAATGATTGCGCCAAATTTAAAGATGAATGTCTTCAATAATGTTTCCAGTTCTCCCTCCTAACTTGGAGAGTCCTTTATTTCAGCACAATAAGAAGTTGTTCCATTAGCTCTGGCAGATGCTTAAACTCTTTCATCTTGTGAGAATCTTTTGCAAAATGTGCCTTATCGCTCATGCGGTGGAACATGGGAGGTCTCGTTTCTCCTTTCTGGACTTCATCTTAGATAATGTAATGCTTGATTTCAAATTTGGGACACTTCTCGAGAGGCTTGGGGTAGATGAACAATGTAGAGTATATCATAGTTGGAAGATGGAACATATCTATGTGGCACTTCTTATGTCATCATGAGGATGCGATCTCTTGAGTAGTCATCTTGATGTTTATAGGAATCTTCTGCGGCCTGGCGTGCGGAGATTCTTCACCAGAGTTATCTTCTTCTTATCTTCATCACGGGGTCTCTTGCGGGTATGCCTCAAAGTCTTGAGATTGCTCTTCATAAACTCTTTATTCGAACCTACGGAGAACATTCTTTGCATTCATCGATGTAGAACTCAACTCATGGATGTTGTGCATGATGTAATGACTTATGTGTAATACGGTGTCTTGGGAACAACTAAATCATCATAGATCTTCTCCCTCCATCTCGAGGAGAACCTCCTAGTTCTATATCTTACGCAATGCTATCATTCATAGATCTTCCATACATTGTTCTTCATCCGCGACTTTTAGTTCTTAGCGGTAGTTGCTTTTTAGTGAGTTCATATCGGGGCTAGTAATCTTGTGATTCTTGATACAATGGTGGTTGTTCACGGTTTCCTCTTTCTTTCTTGGAATGCATGTTCTTCTTCATGTTTTCTTTATCTCTTGGGTCCATGGAGTTTATCATAGATTCCATACCCTAAAGATTCCCACTTCTTCTTTTCATCATAGGATCACGTATGTGGATGGACAACCAGGGTTATTTTAAGGCTTCTCTTTGAATAAGAATTCTTCTGAGGTTGAACTTGACACGTATTGTCTTTCATGGCGTATTGTCTTTCATGGCTACTACCATGGATATATATATATTTCATCATCTTCGATGGATCATAAGATTAGCTCCCACATAATCCTTGCTTCGTAAGAGTGCATGTAGTCGGCTCCCTCCGTCTAACAGAGTCCATGCTTACATATTCATCCTTATTATCTTCTGCATTATATGATTGGTTCTCTTGTCTTAATAGAGTCCACACACTTGAGTCTTGTTGTTTTTCTACAAAATGTGATGAGTCACTTGAATTTCTTCTCGATTCAGGACTTCTTCTGTCTTTGCTTATTCTAAGTTTCTTCATGATTGATTCAGATTATCTTGCAATAGTTTCCATGTGATTTGTTTGATGTATCCTTTCGTGTGTATTATCTAGTGATATCCATTTTCATCTTGTTCGTTCTTTCATAGGTATAGTTCTTCTTGGAACACATTATCTTAACAGGGGTAGATAATGAGATAATGTATAGAAGTGATGCAAACAAAATATGTACAAAGAAATAAGAAGAGTGTTATTTACCTTTTAGAAGAAGAAGTATCTTTAATCCTGCTTAGAATGCTTCTTTGTAGGTTTTTTTTCTTTGACAATCGATGCTTCATGTTTCTCCTTCCTTTTCTTTAGCTTTCGAACTAGCGATTCTTGTAGTGACCGTACTTTTGACAGTTGAGCATTGTACTTTTGAAATGTCTTTCTCTTGATTTGGCTTCCTCTCAGCCAGACCAAACTTCCTTTTGTTCACGAAGTTCTTGAATGCTTGTTGTGAAGGCTTGATCATGCATTATTTATTTTTGGGGTTTCTCTTTTGCATTGATCCTTGGTCTTCTTGAAGGCACAGCAAAGTCAAAGTTCTTCAAATGTAGTTTTCCTTCCTTGTGTTCATGCTTTGCGGCAAATGCATCCCATGTCTTGGGGGAAGACCATTGAGTATATGTTCGCAATTCCTTTTTGAAGTGATCTCTTCAATAGCTTGTAGTTGATATCTTAGCTGGGAGATCCTTACAAAAGGAGTATGATTTTATGTTGTTGTAGTCATTTCATCTTCATGTTAGGAGCTCATTTACTTCGGACCATAACTTGTCCAATGTTTTTGATTGAGAAGAGATTTTTTAGAGCATCATACATCTTTAAATGAGTCAAGATGAAGTAATATGGGAATTATCAAGTGGTATTTATGGAATCCACTATGATACTCATGGAATTGATCATCCAACATCTTTGAACTTCTCCGCCATTTTGCAACATTATGTGGTTCCTTCTCTTTTCTTTCTTCAAGCTGGCTTCACAATCTTTCCTTCCTTGATATCAGCATTTTGTTCTTAGCAAGGATGAGGTCAATCCTTGTCTTCAATGCTCTAAAGGTTAGGGGTCCATCTAGCTTGTTCTCGAACTTCATAGAGTTTTCATGGCTCGCTTGCCTTGGTCAAACCCTAGATTTGACGAAAAAAAACTCAAACTTGACGCCTACTTGCTGAGAGTACTAGGAGGTACGCTAGGCTAGGGTGCACTGATCTATCGAGATATTAGGTCAATCCATTCACTTAAGGTGCTTCAACAAGAGGTTTAGGGTTTACGCAACTGCTTCTGCTGGTAACCTAGCGGTGTCTTAGGAGTTATACGCTGAAGTAAAACCCTGTAGTAGTTCCTCAATAATCCAATATCCCAGCTGACCATGTTTTCTTCTAGTGTTTAGACCGAATGAAGGAGGTGTGTGGGCCCATAACACACAGTAGGAATATAGAAGATGGTGTGCTCATTTACCATTGGCGATACCCTGCGTCACCCAACCATAAGTCGAAACCACCCTCCAGTGCCAACCTTGGTGAGAATTACTCTAGGAGTAAAACCCTAGGCTAGATAGCCAAACAAGGTGTAGCGTATTTTCCTCCAAGGATAGTGCACCAACAATGTCGAGATAGTCCAAACCCTAGCCAAGAGATATTCCAGCCAACGGCGCTGGATTCGCGTGACTACACTATGACTCCTCCACACATGTGCACCAAAATGGGAATTGCGGTCGCACCACTTGTTAATGCGCAATTAGGATGTTGTCAAATGAGAGTTGGTGCCTGTGTATTTTATATTGGATTACGCGGTTGTTGGGGCCGACTTCTCCTTCTAGATATGTGTTTTGTTCGATTATATTATTATTATTTTTGGTGGACTTCTTCTCTTGGGAGGCTAATAAACCTAATATAAATTATATTCTTGAGCCGACAAGACTTCTAGGTCATTATGACTCATTAGGGTTTTCTCTTACTTTCGGGAGTCTTCTATTCGTCAAAGTTCATACGTGGGAGTAAATACCTCCCATAGCTACTATAATATTAACACGTTTTCATTAACAATACCCTTGTCACTTAACCATGGGCCGAAGCCACCCTCAGAACACCTTAGCAATGAGAGAATCACTCCGGAAGAAAACCCTAGGCTGAATAGCCAAACAAAGGGTGGCCGTACCTTTCTAAGGTTAGCATCAACAAGATTTGTCCGGATAGTCCAAACCCTAGCCAAGAGATAGTCAAGCATGGCGCTAGTTGCAACAAACACCCAGGCATCTCTCCTCAAACACTTTTGTATTTGGGCACTCGGTGCGCACAATGGATACTCTGCAGATACGAGGAATGCCCGAATGAGAGCTGGCCTGCGATGTATTTATACTGAATTACGTCGCTGCTTTGGGCCAACTTCTCATTCACGAAGGTGTCTGTCTATTCAATATATATTATTATTTCCAGCCGACTTCTTCTCTTGGAAGGCCTGGCAACCTAATATAAATTATTTTCTTGAGTTGACAAGTCTTCTAGGGTTATTAGCCAACTCATTAGGGATTTCTTTTTCTTCCGGGTATTCTATCCTTGTATCGGGTTTTGCGTGGTAAATACCTCCGCGGCTATATAATATCAACACTCCCTCCTGGCTAGGGAGGTAATGCAGTAATGGTCTTGAGCACAAAACATACCATCACCCGGTAGCATCAAAATAGTTGTATAAACTAGATCGCTGAGCTAGATCATGAGCATCATCACTATCAATGTCATCGGTTGCATCATATCTCAAAACCATACTCTATCACGAGTAATTGGACATGATGCTCACTCCATAGAGAGATACAAGGGTATTCTTCTAATCTAGAAGGTAAATGTTTTGAACCATTTTCCATCTAGAAATCTATGTCCTTTGATTATCCATCCAGTACTATTGATAGTCTTCAAAATCAAAACAAAATAGAACACAAGTTTGTCTATCCATAGTAGAATTTATAACTACAATCGATTGGTACACTACCACACCAAGTAACACACAAGTACTTGATCGATAACGTATATTCACGAACAATGGAACAAATCCACCACGGTAGTATACATCTACTATCATATAGTCTTCATAACAATCATCGATATCAGCACCTTGCGAAACAATGTTATGATATAAAACTGAATCATCTGGGCCAATCTTTCCTCCACATCTATATGAGATCTGAAGAATGTCGCCCTCAAAAGTAGAACAATGAGATATCTGGACTGGCTATTCTTCTCCAAGCAAGGAAAATAATTGTCTTGTCTTGAACTGGACCATTCCCCACCCGGTCCATTCTTCCTACATTAATCAAAGTGCACCTTGGAGAATGTATAAACCCTAAGGAATGTTTGTCCATGATTGAGCATGGATGACCATTCCCAGTCTGAGCCATTCCTCTACTACTAATCCAAAGTGCACCCTAGAGATGTATAAACCCTAAGGAATGATTGTCCGGACGATTTCCTTCGGTAACCACAAGAGGAAAAGATTGTCTGCGGTAACCTCCAAAACGGACCATTCTCATGTTAACCACAATGAGAAATGTTGTCCAGATGAGGTGGTCTAGTCTTCTTAAGGTAACCCTCAAGAGATTTTCCTAGACCACTTCCCATGTTAACCACAATGGTAGAAGTGGATTGTCTATGATACATAAACAATCTGAGCCATTTCCCTGTTAACCACAATGGGAAATCATTGTCCATCGAGAAATCTCAATCCACTTTACGGAGACGAGGAAAGAATCTGTCCCAGTTGGACTATTTTTCAATGAATGTCTTCAATAATATTTTAAAGTGCTCCCTCCCAACCTAGGAGTCATCTCTTCCTTTTTTTCAATAAGGAAGTCATCTCCTGACTCGATCTTGCAAAGATGCATAAAACTCTTTCATCTTTGCAAAATGCTTCTTGCTCTGCGCTCATTTTTGGAGATATGCATTGGAGAACTCCTTTCTCTTTTGGACTTCATTCACGGATAATGTAATGCTTATTTCAAATGTACTTTAGTCTAAAACACTGTTTTCTATAGGAAAGGGATTCATGTAGCTCTGATCAATAGGGATATCATTGTTGGGCTTGGAACATATCCATGTGGCGCTTCTTACTTTGTCATAATGAGATGTCTGGTCTATTGAGTGATTAATCATCTTGATACAATATATTTGTTACAGAAAACCTTCACCATGCTTTTGTTATGCGGAGGTTCTCCACCAAGTTTCCTTCTTCTGTCGTATGCAAGGGTCTCTTTCGGGTATGCCTCAAAGTCTTGGGATTTCTCTTCATACACTCTTAATTCGATTTCTCTGGAGAATTCTTTGCATTCACGTGTAGAACTCCAACTCATGGATGTTGCGGATGATATAATGGCTCATGTAAGAATAATAAGTTATCTTGGAACAAGTAATCATCATAGTATTCTCCCTCCATATGGGAGAACCTATGGTTAGATATCTTGAAATGCTTTCATTCATAAGTCTTTCATACATTGTTCTTCATCCACGACTTTTCAGTTCCTCTACTTGATTACTTTTATTGAGTTCATGTCGGGGCTGATAATCTTGTGATTCTTAATATAATGACTGGTTGTTTACGGCTTCTCTTTCTTTCTTGGAATCTTCGTATTCTTCCTGATGTTTTCTTTAGCTCTTGGGTCCATGGATTTTATTATAGATTGCATGTTCTAAAGATTCAATTGCTCTTTCATCATAGGATCAGGATGTGGATGGACAATATGGATCTTTTAAAGGCTTCTCTTCGAAGAATATTTCTTCCAAGGTTTATTTGGACATATCTTGTCTTCATGGTTGCTACCATACTTCACTAATTTTAATGGATCGTGGATTAGCTCCCTCCTAATCAGCTAAATAATATGAGAGTACATATAATCGTCTCCCTCCATCCAACAAAGTCCACGCTTATGCGCATCCCTTGGTAATCTCTGCAATATATAATTGGCTCTCGATAAATGAGTCCACGCTTCGTCTTGTTGTCTTCTACAAAAGTATTTTTCCAATTTCTTCTTGATTGTCGACTTCTTTATGTCTTTGCTTCTTCTAAGTCTCTTCATGATTGATTAGTATTATTTCATCCCTTCCATGTGTATTATCTAATGATATCGTTCTTATCTTGTTCTTCCATAGGTATAGTTCTTCTTAGATACATTATCTTCGAGGAATAGATATACAAGATATGTCTGCGAGAGGCGGTCTAAAACAATATATGTACAAGAAACAAGAAGAATATCGTTACCTTTAGAAGAAGAAATCTCTTCATCCTACTTGAGTCTTCTTTGTAGATTCCTTTTCTTCGACGATTGATGCTTCATGTTTTCCCTTCCTTTTCCTTTAGCTTGGGTAATGATTCTTGTAGTGGCCATACTTTCATAATTGAAGCATTGTACTTACGAAATGTCTTTCTCTTGATTTTTCTTCCTACTTGAGACAAGTTTCCTTTTTGTTCTGAAGTTCTTGAATCTTGTTGTGAAGGCTTGATCATGTCCTCTTATTTTGGGGTTTCTCTTTTTGCAGCGATTCTTGATTCTTCTTGAGCAGTAAGTCAAAGTTCTTCAAATGTGGGATACTCCTTTCTTGTGTTCATGCTTCGCGACAAATGCATCCCACTTGCGGGAAGACCATTGAGTACTATGTTTCACAAATTCCTTCTACGAAATGATCTCTTCAATAGCTTGTAGTTGATCTCTTAAGCGAAGATTATCACAAAGTATGATGTTATGTTGTCATCGTCATTCATCTTCGTACCGCAAGCTCATTCTTTAGACTCATTACTTGTCCAATTTTTTTTCTTGAGAAGAGGTTTGTTAGGGCATCATACATCTTCTTAAGTGAGTCAAGATAGGATAATAGGGTAACAAGTGGTCTTTTATGGATTCCCACTATGATACTCATAGCAGTAATAATAAATCATCTTTGAACTTCTCCATATATGCAACATTCTATGGTTCCTTCTCTTTCCCTTCTTCAAACTATGGTTTTACATGATCTTTCCTTTCATGATATCAACACCTTATTAGCAAGGATGAGTTCAATCCTTGTCTTCCATTCTCTAAAGTTAGAACCTCCATCTAACTTGAACCTGGAAGCTTCATGGAAGCAATTCATGGTTTCTTTGACTTGGTCAAACCTAGATTTGACCACAAAATCCAAAATTCATGTCTTGGCTTGTTGAGAGTATCGAGAGATGCTTGATGAGCTAGAGTGCATTAATCTCATTCACGGAGATTAGGTCAATCCATTCAATTAAGGTGCCTCAACAAAAGGATTAAGGTTTTCTGGCGCTCTGCTAGTTACCCTAGCGGTGTCTTCAGAGCTTCTTATGTTGAAGTAACTCTAGCGGTAGTTCCTCATTGAGCTCAATATCCTAGCGGATATGTTTCCTTCAAGTGTTTTAGGCTGAATGGAAGGTGTGGGCCCATAACCTATCAGAATATAAGTGGATGTGCTCATTTTACCATTGACAACCCTTGTCACCTAACCATAGGAGTCGAGAAGCCACCCTCGAGCACCTTAACTTGTAATGATGGAGAATCACTATGGAAGCAAACCCTAGGATAGATAGCCAAACAAAGGGTAGTATGACTTTCCCCAAGGATAGCTCATCAGAAAAGGCTGATCGGATAGTCCAAACCCTAATAAGAGAGATAGTCCAAGCGTAACTACTAGTTAGGCTACAACGACAACTCTCCTCAAAACCTACGCCTACAACGACAACTCTCCTCAAACCTGAGCACAAGACTGGGCACTACAGTGCACACAAGTAGCTACTCTGCAATTCTGAGACTGCCTGCCAGAATGAGAACTGGCCTCCTATATTTATACTAATTATGGCTAACTGTCTGGGCCAACTTCTCATTCTGGGTATCTATCTGTTCAGTATATATTATTATTTATGGACGAATCCTTCTCTTGGAGGCTAATAACCTAATATAAATTATCTTCTTGAGTCAACAAGTCTTCTAGGGTTATTAACCAACTCACTAGGGTTTCTTCTTTCTTCCCAAAGTATTCTATCCTCGTCAGGTTTACATGTGGAGGTAAATACCTCCTACAGCTACTATAATATCAACATTATCAACCCAACAAAGTTCTCTAAGGAGAACCTTGTCTGATTCATCTGGTTCGCCTTTCTCTCCCTTACCTATCATTCAAAAGATGGCATCTAGTGGTGGCTCTGGTGGCACTGGAAGTGCTTCCTCCTCTCAGTATTTAGCTTCGTCGGTGATTGGTAGCTTATATATCCACCATATCCCTGTCCAATCTACCACAAATCCCACCAAAGTCATCAAAAAGTATGGGCTTTTTCAATTTCAAGAAGACACCACAACCACATTGTGGCATGTTTCCTCTCCTCTTAACCTAGCACTTAGTACTCATCCACTTCCTAAATTCAAAGAGCATATTCCTAGGTTTATGGAGAATAACATTGTCACTATAAATGAAAACCTAGTGGCATTTTCTAATACTTGTAACATGATAGGAGCCAATGAAAATGATACTTGCATGCGCTTATTTGTCAATTCCTTAGAAGGAAAGGTTGCGGTCGATTTCTTTGACCTTCCTCCTAATATTCTATCTACTTGGGAGGAGTTATTTTATTGGTTTAAATCCACATATGGTCAATCTAAAAGCCCAGCTGAGCAGTTACGAGAGTACAATAGCATCGCCTATCAGAATGGTGTGACCATCAAGTCCTTCAACTTGTGTTTCACTAAGTGATACAATCAAATCCATTAACTCATTCAACCTCAGAACCAAGCCGCTTTCATCCATTGCTACAATGGATTACCTTCCCCATATCGTCATAGGATTGAGGAAAAAACCATTGATAACCTTTGTTTCGCTTTGCATACTTGTTTAGAATATGAAGAATATCTTGAAAGAAAAGGTCTTCCTCGGGGAGAATCAGTTATACAGACAGATATGCCCTCCCTCTTACAACTAGTAAAAGACACGAATAATCGGATAGCATATGATCGAAAGGGAAATGTCTCCCCTCTCACCCCTGGAGCTTCATCCTCTTCTGCACCACCCTTTAGAAGTCCAATTGAAAATAATTTTCAGCCTAAATATATTATGCCTCGAAGTTGGTGTAACTTTTGGGAGGAACACCACGAGGAAACCACATGTGAGGTAAGGAAGAGCGGCAAAGATAAGATCTTTGTTAAAATACCAAAAAATACCATCGTTTTCCTAGATTTTGCAGAGCCAAAAGATGCCATGATCATTAATACTAGGAACAAATCCTACGCTTCCAAAGGAAAATATGATCCTCCATGCAATTCTTCTAGCTCGAGCTCATCCTCACCAGCTACTACTATTCAGGTTCCTAAGGTTCCTGACAGTTAAGGAACTACTTCCCCTCTCCCCTCTTCCAAATACAATATCCTAAATCAGTTGGCCAAAATCAAAGCAGATGCAACCCTTCTGGATATGGTTTTCATCCCTGAACAATAAAGGCATCTAAAACAATTCATGGAAGGAAAAGATTTTGTTGTAGCCAATCTCTCTAAAGAGGTAAATGAAGAGGATTCATCTGTAAATAATGTAGGTGTACATAACTTTAGATACCCTGTAAAAAAATCCCCCTTTTTATATTTCTATAAATATTATGGATAAGATCACCCATTGTTGCCTCATTAATGGCGGTTTGGGCCCAAGTGTGATGTCTAAGATTATTATGGAAGATCTAGGCTTGTCTTGAACAAATGAAAATTCCAAAAGCATGCTCTCTTATAATAGTCTACAACAAAAGACCATAGTTGAGATTAAATATGTGACCTTAGTTTTGTGTGCACACCCTGAAATAAGGACAACCCTTAGTATTCAAGTAATTGATATGTGAGTAAGCAATTACTTAATCATCTTGGGAAGAGATTGGAAAGATTTGATGGGTGGATACCTCTCACTCGACGGGACACACTTATTCGTTCCTTGGAATGGTAAAAACATTATAGTCCTTAGAGAGGGAAGGATTTTACCTTACATAGAAACTGTCCCACAACTTAATGTGAACTATATCGAAGAGGACCTAGGGGTGTATTCCATCTTTGTTGAGGAGGATAACATTCCCTTGGAACAAATCGATTTAGATGATGGTATGTGGCACATGGACTTTGATGGTTCATGCTCTAGTGAAGGTAACAGAGCTGGCATAATATTGTACTCTCCTGTGGGGAAACTTCATAATTTTTCTTACAGTTTGGAGTTTTCTTGCACAAATAATGTCACTGAATTCAAAGCCTTATTACTAGGCATTGAAAACGCCTATAATCTTGGTTATGGTCACCTTTCAGTTTTTGGAGATTTCGAACTTGTTGTGAACCTTGTACATAAGATATACTCTCCTAGAAACAATTTGATGAAAAGATGCACCCAAATTGTTTGTGCACTTATCTCAAACCTAGTATCTTTCATCATTACTCATGTTAAGAGGGAATTGAACTCAATGGCATATCAGTTAGTCATTTTTAAAGCCTCTCCTAATCGGCAACTTCTGCTACACATACCTGGTTGTACTTTCCAATCTCTATATCATCCACATATCCCTAACAATATAGAATATTTGCAGGTCTTCCCTAATGATGAGAGCATATGTGCTTTCATTTAAAATGAACCTTATAAGCCCAAGGAAATTATATCTATAGAAGATAACAAGATTCCTAAGGGCTTGACTCCTCTAGAGAGTTTGTTTTCATCGAGTGATGTAGGCAATAAATAGAAATAGAAAGAAAAGGAGTCGAAGAGGAGGGTTGGTGAACCATATCCTTGAATATTGGGACACCCAAGTCTCCAAAGAATGTTAAAATAGGTGCCCAATGTTCAGACGAAGAGAAAATGAAGTTTTCCAATCTGCTTGGCGAATTTCAAGATGTTTTTGCTTGGTCTTGTGAGGATATTCATGGTTTTGATCCTGCTCTTATACAGCATGCCATTCCCATGAAGAAAAGCATAAAACCATTTAGGCAAAAAAAAATACCTATCAACCCTGCACTGAAAGAAACTATTTGAAAGGAGTTGGAAAAATTCTTGAAGGTTGGAATCATCTTTCCAATCAAGTATTCTGAATGCATTTCAAATTTGGTTCCTATTTGGAAAGCCACTGATCATATCAGATTTTGTGTTGATTTTCGCGCATTCAATCGGGCTATTATGGAAGAACACTTTCCTCTCCCTAACATGGAAATGATTCTGCAGCAAGTTGCAGGGTCATAGATGATGCCCTTGCTTGACGCTTTTTCTGGTGAAAATCAAATCAGGATTAAAGGGGCAGATACATACAAAACCACCTTTATTACTCATTGGGGTACCTTGACTTACGAACATATGCCCTTTGTCTTATCTGATGCAAGTACCACTTTTAAAAGACCTATGCAAATAAATTTCGATGATTCGATCGGTAAGATTATTCATGTTTATCTTGATGATCTAATCATGTACGTTAAATGGTTATCAATTGTCTCAAAGTTTCAAAATTTATGGTTGGGTCCTTTCGAAATTGCTTGTGTCCTGGGTACTAACTCTTACATTCTAAAAGATTTACATGAGCGATTGTTTTCCTACAACACTAACGGTTCTCACTTAAAACACTACGTGGAACCAACTTGAAAAGTTTTAACGTTGTTTGGATTTTATGTATATTAGTAGTCTAGTTCTGCTTTCATTTTCACTGTTGTTTATTCATTTCTACTTATACAATAGTTTAATTTATGATTCCTTTTTAATATATTTCATGTTGCTTTTGCAATTTTGTCATTTTAGTTCTGTTGTTTTAAATTTTGAGTCCCATTTATGTCATGAATTTTATTACTTTTCATCTTTTAGTTTATTTTTGGTCAATGGTAAGATGTTGGATCAGTTCTGCCACAGTGACACTCCTGCAATATATTTTTAGTAAATAACAATCAATTTTACACAATTGTTACGATGTTCCCCCTGAAAGCATAATTGAATTTGTTATTTTCTCTCACTACTATCTTATAAGGAAATTGGTTATCTCCCACTTTTTCTTTCCATTTCTTCATCCATTTGAGAATTAAAAGAGAAAGTCCATAATTTTTTCTCCTTCCATAAAAGAGCGAATTTTGGTTGAATTATTATGCATACAGGGATAACCCCCCTCATACTTAACATTTTTCATTAGTTATTCCCAAATTCCCGGTCATTTTTCCATTAAATCCGCTCACTTCCCCCTGTTGCATAATCATTCTAGTTATACCTTCTTTATCCGATGTTCTTGGTCTGTGAAACCATATGTTGTGAGTTCTTAATCTGCTGGAAATAGATTTCCCTGTGGAGTCGCCAGTTTGTTGACGATAAAAATCGCAACGAGGATTTCGCTCGCAAAGTATTTCTTAAGAATATTATTTAAACTATGCTAATGATATATAATACTAGTACGTGGGACCCCCTTGTAGACTGGAGGATCAGAGATAGTTTTTTCACACTTTTTATGTTGTTGTTTCGATGTTTCTTACAGGGTTCTACATGATTGATGACAAGATATTGGTTTTATTTGCGACATAATGGCAGATGGATAATGCATTTTATGTGTTGATTATGTTATTCTAAGCTCTAAGATTATGTGTTATGAATGGCTTATATTTACTACATTGTCATTGTCGCCATGATTAATTACCTGTTACACCTGCACAAGACACGTGTTAGTAACAACAAGGGACAAGAACAATATGAAAAAAATCCAAGGAAGGGAATTATACTATACTATTATATGTTATCCTATGTGCAAATGAAATTAAAAGAAAGCAATGTTAGTGGCTATATGATTTGAATTGAGTTATATTGGGTGCATTTGATATATGTAATTGTATGGTTTTGAAAATGGTTAATATGGATTGGGTGGCACAATTGGAAAGCAATGTGTGCAAGTTTCGATGCATGGAATTAATGGTACGGTTTGGTTGGCTGTCATGTACTATCAAATTGAATGAAATGGAGGATGGAAGAGATGTACAGTAAATGCACATCACTCCATACTTCTCCCACTAATCGTCACCCTAGCATGGTTATTTTTCATTTGGTTTTTCTGTGGTTAAGCTCCGAGATTCAGGCATGGAAGGAACTGCTCGACCAGCTCGCATTTTTAAGGCCATTGGTTACAGGTATGGTTATTTTCGCCCATCCATGAATTATCTCTGTGTATGAAATGAACGTTGGCTCAGTTATGTGTTGGTCTGTGTTTTCTTGAGATTGACAACTGTGTAAACGCGTGGTGTTTTTTATGGAATGATTGTGTGTGTTATTCGTTGCAAATGGAAAAATCGATAGTTAAAGTTGTGATTTCATTTGTTGTTCTATGTGGTTGAAACCATGATGGATATTTGTTGTCTTTATGGGTATTTGTTGGAGGGATTCACTTTGTTTAGCCTGGTTGGATGCCTCCTCACAGTTATGGTAACCATATCCGGTTGTATTCGGTGTTATGGGATTTTTGTGTATGTTTTGATCCACCTTTTGGTCATTGTATATCTTTTCACCTGGTCATGGTCTCTTTTTGTGGTATTGGCATTAGCACAGCAGAAATTATGCCAAGAAGTATGCTTTAGGGTTGTTGGTAGTACCTAGGGTTTACATTTCCATCGGCATTGTTATGTGTTGGTACGGATCTTGAGAAGAGCGTGAGGGTTATGACTCTGCATGTTCTTGGTATTGGGTACCCTCCAATGAGAAATCGTTGCTCCTTTGCATCGTGACCTACCCTACCCGATGTTGAACTGTCACCCTATATTACAAAGTTAAGGGTTATAGGGCTTGTGGTCCACCGTTCTTGTCTCAAAGGTTCTCACCTATTGTTGATATGGTCGACCTCCAGTCTACCTGTTTTTGGTGATCGATCAAGCTCTTGATTATTTCTTATGTTCATTAGTTACAGATCCAGATTTTGAAAACTCAACCAGTCGCTCTCTGTCGAGTAACCTGTTGACTATCATAAGTTGGTTGAGTAGTATTGACAGTGGCTTTGATTATTGGCTCATCTATGTTTGATTGGGTTATTGGAGAGTTGTAATTCAAAATGATAATTGGTATACAGTCGCTGCCTCCTTTTGTTGTGATAGTTGAATCGATAACTCAGCATTGTTATAAATTAATTGATTGGGAGTAAATGGTAATGTACAGTCACGAAGATGCCTCATTTCGTTATGTGTTGGCTTGTGTGTTCCTACAACATGGTATAAATTGAAGTGTTGGTTGTTGTGTGTTAAATTTTCCCGATCGAGATTATTGCAATTTGAAGAGTTGATGATTGTGACTTGGTTGTCTACTGTGTATGATTTATGGAGACATCGTGCATCATTTTGTTTTATTACACCATCAGAGATGAAGCATGGGGTTTTTGGTAGTATGGTTTAATTGCAAATTTATTTTTTAATATTGTCAAAGGAGTGCAATCGGGCATGTTTTAAAAGAGTTTGTTCAACTCAAGAAGGAACTATGCCTATGTTTTATTTGAGGACTTATAAATTATGGGTAGTGGTTGATGTTTTTATATGTTGAACAGAGTTGAAGCAATATGACTATGTGTTCCTTTGGATTTTGTTTTAAATATAAAAGGGAAGGAAATGAAAGGAAACATAATTCTTTTAACAAGATTTTTGAAAGGCATAATGATTCTGAGTATGATTATACATTGTATTAATTGAAAATTTTAAAAGGAAATTGGATTTGGGACAACGAACAAGTTTTAACACGCAACAATTGTTTAATTGGTCACAAAAATTGTTTAATTGGTGTTGGAATAGTTGTATTGAATACAGACCTACTTCTATGGATTACTTAATTGGTTTTTCGAATAGTATTCTCTCTTTTCCCTACCATTTTTCCACTTTTCGCACATTACAATTCCCCTCGCTTTCCCATATTCACTATCCACTCCCTGTTCTTAAAATTTAATTATAGTTAAGATAAATTATGTATTATAACAGTTAAAGGGATCACACAGGGGTGAATTACAGTGATATATTCTTTTGGTTTACGATACAGTTGATTGTTTGATGTCTGTGAGTCATAATCTTGATCTTTTCCCCCTCATTTTAACACTTTTCGCTCAATACAATCCCTCACATATCCCAGAACCCTTGTTCACCACTTTCTCATTGACAAATATTAAATGATTTGTATGGATTGGATTGCATGAGTCTGATATGTTGTTGAGCCAAATTTCATTTCATATTTAAAAGAGTTGTCATGTATGGTTGTTAAAGAAACTATTTGCTAATCAATTATGCATACAGGAATGATCTTTTTCAATAGAGGTATCCATGGTTGGGGTAACCGAGGAAGAGGAAATTGGAACAGGGGCCCTAGAAGGCCAAGATTCTCTATACACTTTGATGTAGACTCGCAAGAATTACGCCAGCTATTTCAAGCTAGATTTTTTAACTATATTGAACAAGGAGTGGTCCAACCTAGGCCTGAAAGGCCTCCCTTCCAAGCCCCACAGGTCCCTAGTATTCCAGTGCCCCCTCATGTCTCACTGCAACCTGAAGTACCTAAAAATGATGGATGGAAAGAGATTGTCCACCCGACAGTCTACCAACATCGTGACTGGCCTAACTTGTCTCTACCTGCTCCTCCACCTATTAATAAAATTGTCCAAGTTTCCCATGTCCACTCACCAGTATAATCTTCTCATGCAAGAAAAAGGTTAAAAACTGAGACACCATGCTCCTGATAAAGGAAAAGTCGTTGATTCCCCTTCCTCACCCTCAAATGACTCTACCAAATCTGTGTCCTCCCTCATGCATTTGAGAGATGATTGCTCTCATGTGATCAGTGAGATTAGTCTTAAAGGCTCCACACAACCTAAGGCAAATTCAGAGAGATCAAAAGGTTACAACAGTAACAAGGGAAAGATTGCCTCCTAGATGGCAAATATGAATTTTAAGTTTTAATTTATTAATTGTTGAGAACAGTTGACTTCTGAAAGTTTGGACAGCACACTATTTTTTGGATATATGGGTAATATATTTTTGGAAATAATTTCAATTATCATTGATATAAATTGTCAAAATATGAAAGTGATAAAGGGAGTCACAAGGAGGGATGTTTTGTTTGATTAACTAGTTGTGTTATCATTGTTAAAGAACTAAAGGGAGTCACAAGGGGTCCCACCTACTAGTTATTATTTATTAAAAACCTTTATTATGATTTTATTACTTTTCCCCCTTAACTAAAAAGTTGGTTGAGTTTTAGTTAACTTAACTAAAGAAGTAGTTCAACTACGTCAACCAATTCTAGTTTTCTTAAAGGCAAAGGGAAAAAGAGGAACATGAGGAGAATAGAAGGAGAATCATATTAAGCTTTACTCTTTGAGTTTTGTTGAGATAATTCAGTTTTCATTCATTCCTTATTTCATTTGAAGCCTAATTCTTTTTTTATGATAGCAGGGTCCTATTGTAGACAATAAGATTCAGGGATGAATTTCATCATTTTTTTCAGAGGTGTTGATCTATCTTTGATAGTCTATGTAGACTTGTTTGTTTGTGAATTAAATTTCATGATTGACAAAGGCTATTGTGCAGAGTCGAGTGGGCAGCAATCTGTGGCAAGTTGATCCAGCTTTTAAAGTTCAGTTTTTTACTTTATGTCAAAAGTGCTTTTGTATGTTTCATCGGGGACATCTAAGTTTGACTTTGGTCCAAAACTTCATCAGGAAATTTTGTAAAGAGAACGACTATTTTGATAAATTGGAATGAAATAAAAAATTGCTTTATGTCTCATATGTTTTGATTATTGACTTAGTGTCTTTACTTTTGTCTCTATATTTATTTCAACATCTATTATGTTCAGAAAAATACATAAATAATGAATTTTTTAGCAAGCTTTTATTTATAAAAAATCCATCCTAAGAACTTGTAAACAATACTTGTGAATTAGGATACCAATTTTGATGGCTATAAACGTAGGGTGATATACCCATCTAGCTTGCTTTAGCCAACTGGATCTGAAAATGTTTGAGTAAGATCATTTCATATTTTTTCCTCAACATGGATATCATCAGATCAACATCTGAGAGCAAGACATAGAGAAGACGACATTCAGATGCCACTTTGGTCATTTTGAGTTTCTGGTTATGCCATTTCGGCTAACCAATGCACTGGCTACATTCCAAACTTGCATGAACCACATATTCAAGGATCGGTTGAGAAAATCGGTCTTGGTTTTCTTTGACGACATCTTGGTCTATAGCAAGACATGGCAGGAGCATATGAGGCACGTGGATGAGGTACTGAGCATCATGGAGACACAGTCACTATATGTTGGATCGTGTTGTCATTAATACCAATGGTTTGATTGATTGATGTCAAAGGATTGATTGATTGATGATTGATGTAATATAATATATATATGCCTTGATGAGAATGCATAGATGAAGATGGATCAATGAGTTGTCATTGATACATGATGAATATGGATCATTGTGGTTTCATTGGTATATGATGCATTGTTGGAAAAATGTATAGATGACTCATTATTGTCTTATCATGATTGAT
>SNQJ01S0012791.1:115882-142395 GCA_010110895.2 Picea sitchensis
ATAATCAATGAACATAAACACATAAGCACAGCAATTGATAAAGGAGTTCACCCCTCTCTTGGGCTACATCTCCTGGTCCAGCTTCCAATGGATCATTATTATTAATTGCTCAAAAAGTCCTCAAAAACATGTCTTACAATGCTCAAACTGACAAACCGACTGCTCCAATGGCTTCAGAGCGTCCAAAAAATCCTGTCTGGGATCTTTCGGCACCTCAATCGGTCGAAAAACGAAGAAGTTAGGCCTCCTAGAAGTCTCCCTCTTCAAGCTTGTTGTCTCTGCATCTACAAAATGCACCCTTGTTGTTTGAACTTGGCTCACATGCAATTTAAAGCGTGAAAACCCAGCACCGGGCGCAACCACGCCAATGGTGCAAACCGTAGGATAGTTAAGGGCGCGCCAGCCCCTAACCACCTAGCACTTGGGCGTATGGGTCATGTGACCGCGCACATTTGGCAAAAGTGGTTAAAGGGTTTTAAAACTACCCGCGCTCCTTTCCGTAGAGCCAAGGGTCATGTGGCGCATACAATAGAACCATGGCTATGGGTTAAAACCCCCATGCGCCAACGGTTACAACCGCACACATATATATTATATTATGGTCACATACTGTCGGTTATACCTTATGGTATGGTCACATGTGATATCAAATGACCGTGGGTCGGGGCTAGCCCCGACTCGTCCCCCCCTCCATTCATTACATAATGCGAATTCAAATACATTTAAGCACACTTATATAACAAGGAATAAAGAGCAGTGTAATGGTCGGGCGGATATTTGTGAAGGTTTATGCAGTGGGGAGGTCCGGGGGTCGAACCCCACGGACCCCAAAAATTTTACATAACAACTCATGAGCCAATTCTGGGGTGCCACGTGGCAGCCCATGATTGGGCCACGTGGCACCCAATCATTGACCAACAAAAATGCCATGTGGCACCCAATCATTGACCAACAAAAATTCCACGTGTCAACACTTGATTCGACCATGCCAACCAACCAGATTCTTCCACGTCACTTCTGTACGGTCTGTATGGCCCTGCCACATCAGCCTGTACGGACAGTCCAGTCAGCATCAAAATTTTTGCATGTTTGACTTGACGAACAGATCGCCATATCTCTCGCTCCCGATGTTCGTTTGAGACGAAATGAGTTGCGTTGGGTTCGTAACGACAAGGTCTACGCTCTCGTCTGGTTTGAAGCGATTCCGAGCACTTTGAATTTTTGAGCAAAATTTGATCCCCTGATCACAGTGATGATCCACGAGATCTAGTTAACGATTTTATTTGCTTTCAACGCATTATTTTATTTCCTATTTTTTCCCTCATAATACATATGAATGAGATGGTGTTTCTTCCTTATTCTTTATGCATCATATATTCTGCCTAAACATTAATTGAATGAAACACACATGCGAAAATCACCAAGCATGTTAAAACATTAACTCAAATGCATCCAGAAACCCCCAAAGTATCATATCAAAAAGTGGACTTAACAGTTTAGCAGTGTTTCCTAGACTAGTCGAATCAGGAACACTACATAATGACACCATCACCATGAAGTCATTCAAACACATTTCCATCCACCATACTTACACTTAGATAGGCTTCTCAGGAAATATCCCTCTACCTGGGTACTGGCACACCTAATATGGTCTTTTGATTGTCCTCCCATATCTAAACTCGCCAAATTGCATAAAGTCTTGAGCTAATGTGAACTTTGAAGGGGATACCTAATGTGAATTGCTTATGTGGATTTTGTGTTAAGTGATGGTATGATTTGTATGCTTCTAAGGACTGTTGAACCTTGTGAGTGTTGGACTTACTTGATTCTATGGCTTTGATTGATTTTGGTACACCTGACATGGTCCTTTGGAGGACGTCTGATGCTCCACCCAGGACGTTGTGCATTTTATACACGACATGGTAGGTGTGATGCAAAGCATTGGGTCACATCATGACTTGACACATTCAGTCTTACCCTCTCACATCTCCTAGACCTTGGATGATAGATGGATGAACTCTCATTTGACGGATATGGTCATATTGGTTGACATATGGGTAGGAACCCCACACTTTTGGACAGTGTACCCACAACATGATAGCACTTGGATTGAGGACATTGCAATTGATGATGATTGGGAACCCCTTGGAGAGGTGATGAGCCCTCTTTTCACCTTGGATGATAACCTTTACACCTTGGACATTGATTTTTTTTAGGATGATGTCACACATATGATAGTTGTGATGATAGTGGGGACAACCCCATCATTAGGGAATCCTTGGTTGATGGCTTGGGGCACTTTACATTACCTTTGAAGAGGAGACATGATATGTCACCTTGCTTGCACCACTTGACGACGATGCGTGGCCTTTGGAGGCCTCCTACACCTTCTTGGAGAATGAAGTCACCCACATCAACATGTGTGACCTTGGAGGGCTTGTTTTGGTGTATTAGCATGGTATTCTATCATTTGAGGCTACTTGAGGGGTCGAACTAGACCTATCTCACTTGTATCATTGACCTTTTGTATTTTGAGGGGATTTAACACTAGGGTTGTCTCATATAAAGAGGCTAGTGTTGCCTCCTAGCCAAATGATAACACACACTTTGTGATTCATCCCTTCAACTTGTCTTCTATCTCTTCTTGGAGCATGACGTCACCCACATCAGCATGTGTGACCTTGGAGGGATTGTTTTGGTGTATTAGCATGTTATTCTATTGTTTGAGGCTACTTGAGGGCTCGACCTAGACCTATCTCACTTGTATCATTGAACTTTTGTATTTTGAGGGGCTTTAGTGCTAGGGTTGTCTCATATAAAGAGGTTGGAGCTGCCTCCTAGCCAAATGATAACACACACTTTGTGATGCATCCCTTCTACTTGTCTTTTATCTCTTATTTTCACTATGGATCTCTTATGCGCACTTTTGGAGTGACTTGGATGGATGTTTTGTCTTGTTTTGGTGGATTTTTCATGCAAACTAGGGTTTCATTTGTTGATGTTTGGACAACATTAGGAAGAAATTCTCTTAGATTAATAATTAATAATATAATTATTGATTATTAAATATTATATATAATAAGTAAATGATAATAATAAATAGTTATTGATTATCCAAGGGATGCATCCTTTCATGGATGGTCACCATATGTTCCCTATATATGGAACACTCATCATTGTAATAATATATTGATCATATCTCATATGAAGAAAAACAACATGGTATCAGAGCGGGACTGGGCTTGACTCCTTCACAGGAGGGCCCAGGAAAACAAGAGTAGAGTAAAATGTTGGGAGTGTTAAATTTATGGGGTTGTTACAATCTCTATGTACAACATATTACTTTGTACTCCTACCTGAATTATAGAAACAATTCCATAAATTATGGTGGGCAATAATTTCTAGTAAAAATGTCTAATTACCTAAATATGAGGAATGTACTGCATATTTACTTCTACCTATATTTATGCAAAGAATCGTATGAATTATGGAGGAACAATTTAACAAAGTCAAATACTATGTGGATGGATTATAACCAAATTAATCTTTGGGTAGTTACAGGAAGTATTCTCCAACTATTTATAAGAAAGAAAATTTAATTTAATTTTCAAAGAGACGCGTATTTTTTGGATCAATCTAATATTACTATAAAAAGACACTTGAAAGACACAACAATAGACACATATTTTTTCTATCTCACATGTGGAATAAGTGATCTAAGGAAGAGACTAAGAAGTTGAAATTTTTTGAGTTACTTAGTGATGTTCTAGTGTTTACTAAAGTAATATCGTATATCATTGGAAGTAATTACCACTTGTGGGAAATTGTGCTTGTCTAATTTAACACTAGAAAATCAACATGGTTAGACATATGACATCGAATATATGATGGATGTGTGTTGGTAGCCATATGACATCGAGTATATGTTGGATATGTGTTGGTAGTCGTATGACATCGAGTATATGATGGATGTGTGTTGGTCATAGTAGAAGACATATTATTTGGAGGGTCATTGTATATAGTTGTCCACAAGATAAATTGATCTCCTCTAGGAGATGCTTTTTGTTATTCGTGTTTCTTGTTTTGGGAAGGTCACAAGTAATATCTCTCAGAAGGATCCATAATGACGGTCTCAGGAGGCATACATGGAGGGAAAGACCTTCCAACATGATATCAAGGAGAGACATTGCTAGAAATGATGCTCAGAGACAGGAAGTCTCTAGGAGCAATGTACCTCCCAGGGCGGGACCATGCCAGATAGCAGAGACAGTTACAATGATCATGGATACAAAAATTAAAGGTCGACTGTATCACAACTATGGTATATAAATTAGAGGAGGAAAACACATTATGAGACTCAGAGGGAGCAGGTGTAGCAGTCCCAATACATGAGTCGAGCCATGAGATGTTGAGGAAGCAAGCATGGAAACAGTTCCAGTGTATGTAGAGGCACTCCCAAAGAGGGAGGCGGTACTAAATCCAGAGGGAGAAAAGATTGAGTTACCTCCAGAGAAGGAGGAAGAGCTACCTTCAATGTCAGAGGGAGTAGAGATAGAGGAGGAGTCACATCCAGCTCTAGAGGGAGTGTTGATGTTTTTCAGCCTCTTGAGACATTGGTTTCATGAGGGAACCTTGATATTAAAAGTATGGTCCAAGATGACTTAGCATGATCATCATTTACCCATGTTTCTGTGGGAAAAGGAATCCATGACTGCAGTGTATGTTTAGAACAGAAGTCCTCATAATAATTTGAGGAACATGATTTTCAAGGAGGCCTTCACCGGAGTGAATCCTGAGGTTCGACACTTCAAGATATTTGGGTGTCCATAATACATTCATGTACCGAAGGATAAAAGGATCAAGCAAGACCCTTCAGGAAGAAAGGGTACATTTGTGGGGTACAATGAGTCTTCGAAGGCATATCAGATCTACATCCCTAGTCAAAGACATATTGAGGTGAGAAGAGATGTTACCTTTGAGGAAGAGGTATCCTTTAAAAGATATAGAGGATCTCACATGGAGATTGATCCAATTGATCCAATTGATCTCGTTAATCTTGTAGCTCCAGTTGATGTTCCCATAGATATTGCAGTAGGTCCAAAGAGACCTACATGGGCTCATCAGAATCTGCAGGAGATAGAAGGATATGCAGCTCCTCGTGGTACCTTTCAAGTGAGCAAGAGACCTCATTTATATTCATGTTATGTCGCAACTATGAGCCACATCATTCATTTTGAGCCTTCATGTTATGAGGAGGCAACTAGTCATCCAGTATGGAGATATTTCATGATGGAGGAGTATCAATCCATCATGAAGAATGATGTGTGGGATATTGTTCTGAGACCTGACAGGAAGTCTGTAGTGACTTCCAAATGGATCTACAAGATCAAACACACAGTTTATGGGAGCATCGAGAGGCACAAAATGAGATTTTTTGCTAGAGGATTATCTCAGGTGGAGGGAATAAATTATGAGGAGACATTTTCTCATGTTGCTCGATACACTTCTATCTGGATGATTATTTCCCCTGCAGCATCCATGGGTTGGAGAGTACATCAGATGGATGTAAAGACAACCTTTCTCAATGGAGATAGTGAGGAATAAGTATGCATCGAGAAGCCAGATGGTTTCGTGATACATGAGAAGGAGTCTCATGTGTGCAGGTTGAAGAAGGCAATGTATGGACTCAAGAAGCTACTTCGATCTTGGTATGAGAGGATTGATGGGAACCTGATGAGTTTGGGCTTCATAAAAATTGTTGTCGATCCCAGCATGTACTACAAGACTTTTAATGGTGAGTCCCTGATTTTGATCCTCTACGTTGATTATTTATTCCTCACTGGTACAGAGAGCCTTATTGTTGAATGCAAGTATGCGTTGGCCTCTAAGTTTGAGATCAAGGACCTTGATATGATGCACTACTTCTTGGGACTAGAGGTGTGGCATAGAACTCATGAGATATTCATGAGTCAGGGGAAGTACACAGTTGAGATATTGAAGAAATTTGGGATGTTGAACTTGAAGCCCGTGGCTACACCAATGGTAAAGAATCTAAAAACTAAGTGTGTCTTCTTCTGATTATGAAGAAATCGATCTGACTCTAGAAAAATAGTTGATTGGATCATTGATGTATCTGGTTAACACCAGAACAGATATTTCTTATGCAGTGAGTACACGTATCTAGTTTATGAGTCAGCAGAGACAGACACATTGGATTGTTGCGAAGCATGTGTTGAGATACCTGCAAGGCACAGTTGGACATGGTCTGAGATATACTTCCAGTATTGACATGATATTGCAGGGATATACTGACTCTGATTGGGAAAGGAGCGCAATGGACAGGAAGATCACCTATGGGTGTTGCTTCACTTTGGGATCTATCATAGTTCCTGGTGTAGCAGGAAACAGACTTATGTGGCCATGAGCATCGCAGAAGAAGAGTACATTGCATTGAGTGTGGCAGTTTGCGAAGCAGTGTGGCGTCGCAATATCCTTGTAGATTTATTTGGACATGTGCTAGATTCCATTTTTATTCTGAGACACGGTGCAGAGGAAGGAAGTATTGGTGTAGTACCTTCCTACAGATGAGAAATTTTTTTATGTTCTTACCAAACCAGGATGAAGTTCGAGTACTTCCATGACATACTTGGTGTGGAAAATATTGACTCCCTCGTTGAGAGGGAGTGTTGATGTTTGCATCTTCCTGAGACATTCTCCATATTGTACTCCTTTGTGAATGAGTTGATTTTATCTATGAGGACACTTATCAGAGAAGGGATAAGTGGGTTTGGGATTATCTGAGAATGGATAAGTGTGTTGATCTATGAGAAAACTTATCCGAGAAGGGATATCCCAACGTCCCTTGTGGAGAGCACATGAGGAGATGTCAAGGGAGTTGACCTTGACATCACACACTATGGGGAGTTCACCCTAGTGTTTCTAGAGGGAGTATCCTCTAAAAGTCCACATGGGAGTGTCATGTGTGACAGACATTCTCTAGATCGTAATCCTATGTGAACTGAGTTGAGTTGATTTTCGAGGACACTTATTCGAGAAGGGATAAGTGGGACACTTATTCGAGAAGAGATAAGTGGGTTTGGGCTTATAGCCCAACGTCCCTTGTGGAGATCACACGAGGACATGTCAAAGGAGTTTACCTTGACGTCACACACTATGGGGAGTTGACCCTAGTGTTTATAGAGGGAGTATCCTCTATAATTCCACATGGGAGTGTCATGTGTGACAGACCTTTTACTAGTACAGTGATTGTGTACCACTAGCAGTGACTGTGTGTCACTAGATAGTAGCTTTGTGCTACTAGCAGTTGTTGTATACCATTGGATAGTAGTTGTGTAGTAATGTGGAAAGATACCTCCCTAGCTAAGAGGGAGTGTTGATGTTTCAACATCGAGTGGACCTTCTCCTAGATTGGGTTGCAAACCAAGGGAAATAGGATACATTTATCATAAAGGTGCACTTGTGGTAAATGGTCTCGGGTGTAGTCCTTCCTTGATCATGACAAGGAATAATATGGACTCAATGTACTTGAAGTGATTTCCACGTGTTAGTTAGCATCAGGTTGACATTCACTCACAGGTGTGTACTTGTGGTGAAAGATCATGGTGGAGTCTTTGTCCTAGTCATGGTGATTTGAAAAGGAATATAAAAACTAAAGATGTTATATGCTATTAGATGGGGACCCAGAGTGAGCCTGATCTCAGAGAGAGTCAACTTGATCAAAAGGGAGAGCCGCAGAAGGAGTTTCTCCTCGGTTCAAGTGGGAGAGATATGTCTCTCAATACTGACAGACAAGTGTCATGAGTCTAGGGTGAAGTTTGTATACTTCATAGACAAGCTTGGCATGATGCAAAATGCCTCCGTCGTTGAGAGGGAGTGTTGATGTTTGGACTACATCGAGAAGACATTCTCCTAGATTAATAGTTAATATATAATTATTGATTATTAAATACTATATATAATAAGTAAATGATAATAATAAATAGTTATTGATTATCCAAGGGACGCATCCTTTCATGGATGGTCACCATATGTTCCCTATATATGGAACACTCATCATTGTAATAATATATAGATCATATCTCATATGAAGAAAAACAACATTCTCATGATAGTGACTTGTCTAGTAAGTGATTTTTCATGTTTAAAGTGTTATTTCTTGGTATATTTTGCTTAATTCTCTATTAGAGAGGTAATAGTTGCATGTTATCATTGTTTTCCTTGAATAATTATGAAACCCTAAGGAAGGATAAAGAGTGTTTATCTCCTTCCCTTGTTGCATATACCTTAATTTTTTGAAGCATACAAGGATGATATTAGGGATTGTGAGAGGACATCCCCATAACTTTATCTTTGAGGTCAAAACCAAGGGTTTATGAGAGGACAAAATTTAGGGTTTATGCTAACTCTATCCATTTTCCTTGCTAGATGCTAGAAAAGGAGTGGGACAGTACCTAGGGTTTATAAGAGGATAAACTTTAGGTACTCTTCCTTTAAGGTTTGACCTAGGATTATGAGGGGATAATCCTAGACCTCCAAACCTTCACATCTTCTCTTGCACCTAGCCTCCTTTATGGGGATTGCATTGACTCCATTTTCCCAAGAAGAAAACGACACTAGTTTTCATGTTAACCCTAACTTAGCTAAAAACTCTCTCTCTCTCTCTCTCTCTCTCTCTCTCTCTCTCTCTCTCTCTCAAGAAACTTGACAACTAGGTATCTAACATCATGCTCATGCTAATTCTAACTCAACTCTTGGAAAACTAAGTGAAATTATTGTTGTTGTTATAAGTGTTTGCTACAGCCATTAGGGCTTGATTGGATTGTTGATAACTTACTTAATAGTGTGGTTTAAGAAAGCTAAAATCATTGTTGGACACTTGGATCTTTTTCCACTCTTTAAAGGTTATATTTTTAGAATTTATTTACTAATTTTGAGGGTTGATTTCTTGTTGTTGTTGCAAAACATTCTTTGTTGATATAAAATCGTTTACTACTGCAAATTTTACTACAACAATGCTTTTACTTGATAGCTAGCACTCTAGAAGTGATTAATTTTCTAGACTTGGTAATTGTCATTTATTTCATTGGAAGACTTTGCTCACACCAATCAACCAATTACCTTGTCCAAACTCTTCGTAGCCTTTCAATTTTCTCTAGACCTAGCCTATCCTTTAAGGTGACCAAGATAGGGGGACGTAGGCTTGGCTAATATTGCTACAAGATCCCTTGAGGTCATCAGGGAAGCCTCCCTTGTGTTGGATTTTTTCTTCACTAATACGAGCGAAGAATTTTCTTAGGTGACTGTGGCATCTACTTCCAATTTTTACGCAAGTTTAGCACCTTGTGAAGGATTTGCACAAGTGTCAAATTATGTGATAATAGTCATCATTTACATGTCAAAGAGTGATGCTCAAATTTCAGAAGATGGATTCACCAAAAAGGTGCAAAGTAAGGTATGCCTAAAAATATTAATGATCCAAATGATTTGAATTTTGTTGATAATAGGGATTATATCTACATTATAGAAGGAGAACCTTATGTTGTTTTTAAACAAGGTCTGGATGAAATATAAAAGAGAAATTATAAGTGATGACAGGTATGAGCATTATTGGGTGAAAAACCTTCCCCACGAGAAATCAAGGATATCGCATGGAAAACTTATACCCAAAGGAATCAAGAAATTGGTAAATGAGTCCTGCAGAAGTTTGACTCCAAGGATTGTTGAAAAAGAAGACAAGTTGCTCCACATCCTTACCCAACAAACAAAGCTATCCAAATACCACCACTTCCACCATTGGAGAAGGTATACAAAGTGCTTATGTTTTAAATTTGGATTTTCCTATTGAGTTGTCAAAAGTCAAAATATATGTTCCCCTGACTAAATTGATGAAGATTCCAGCACAAAGGGATAAGTTGAGAAAGTTTTGGGGCATATATGAGACAAATGAAGAGATAAGTTGAGAAATTTTTGGGGCATATATGAGACAAATGAAGATTGTCCTGTAGTTTTTTAAGGAACAAATCAAGATAGATGAAATGATAGTCACTCCCCCTTTTATATATCTTTGATGGTGAAGATTTTTTTCTTCCTAATTGTATATTGGACTTAGGGGCATGAACCAATGTCATGTCTTTAAAGGCCATGAATCAATTGTGTCTTAAAACCACAATAACTTAGAGGAATGTATGTGTCGTGGACTTAATGGACATCAAGGTGTATGCGTTCATTAAATCTCTCTAGGTCAAATTTGTCACTTATCCAGATATCAATCTTCTAACAAATGTAGTGGTCATTGATGTCTCAAAGAATTCAAATGGATTCATATTATGCCACTATACTTATAATTGAAAACACCTATGTCAAACTGTATAGAGAACGAATGATGGAGTACCATCTTGAAGAGGCGACTTTGGCGAGAAAAGGAGACTTTTTCGGGGTTAAAAAATGCAGGAAGAACTCTATGTGGAATATTCGGAGGATCCTTCTAAGGGTTGTGATATTTGGGCAGTGCTAGGTGGTAGAAGGATGGATCTCGACAGTCTATTTTTCGGTTGCATGGGAGACACTAGTGGAGTGTGTAAGATTCAGGCCCCTCTGTCTCGATCTTTGGAGGGCATTCAGGCTTTTGGAACTTTTGCGGTGAACCCATTTGCCACCCACTCCTCTTCCGGGGTCGCTAGTGTAGGGTTTCAGGTCGATTTGGTGTCATCAGGAGTATTTCAATAGAGGTTGGAAAGGAAGCATTTAGGGCTTCCTCAGGACAAGTTGTTAGAAGGCCTCTGACTTTTCGCCTCTTCAATGTGAAATACCCCAGAAAATGGAGGAGTTGTTTTCGTGGGATCCCTTTTGGCAGAAAACCTAACTCCGACATCCTTTCCAAAAGAAGAGGTTCTCCTGCCTGTCGTTCAAATGGAAGATGGGCCTTTGGTGGGATTTTCGCACCTTCTGTCTTTTAGCTTCAATCTACCAGAGGAACCTCCTCAGGTTGCGACAGAAGGTTTCATCTCATCTTTAATAACTTTGGATGACCAAAGAGGCTTCCCTTGGTCGGGCGAGTTTCCAGTAGTGGAAAATGGAGGGTTAGTTGTTTCTACAATATCTGAGAAGGCTTCTGATGCTAGTGTCAATTCCAAGAATGTCTTTGCGAGAGGACAAAAAAGGAAGTGCTTGAAATAAAAAAGGAAGGTTGGTAGTATGGTTTTGGGTGAAGATGTGGGGATGAAACAGGTGTACAATTGGTGAACCAAACCCTAGTGGGTCGTGCGCGAGGTCGTTCCTTTTCCTTGAAGACATTTTTTATTTGGGCATCCACTGAATGGAAGAAAAACTTGGAGTATGTTCCTGAGATTATTGAATTAACTCAGAATTGGTTCGCTTTCAATTTCTTATTGTTGGACCATGCCTTGTGGGATTTAGGGAAAAACTAGAGTATTAACAACACTTTGTTTCTCCTAAGCCATGGACCCCTCTCTTTGATGCTAGTCGAGAAAGGATGGACACTATTCCAGTATGGGTGCGGCTCCCAGTTCTGCCAATGCATTTCTGTACTCCTGAAGACTTCAAGAAAATCGGGAATTTCCTGGGAGAATTCATGGAGGCAGACATGAATTTTAAGGAGACGAGACCGCAGAAACTCTTAGGAATTTTGGTGAACATCAATGTTAGGGAAGGACTCGGTGAATAAATTGACCTAAATTGGGGGTCGTATACATACACACATAAGCTTGATTATGAGGATGTTCCTTTTCGCTACACATGATGTCATCACTATGGGCATTTGGTGGAGGAGTGTCAACTACCACTAAGGATGTATGGAAAGAAGAAATATTCTCTCGTTTCGAAACAGATCATTGGGATGGATCTGTTAGAAGAGGCTCTCAGAACTGAAGAAAAAAATATGGAGACCTACCCTCTCTAGGATCTCAAGCGGTGGGTTTGGGGTGAGTTGATCATTGTGTTGTGGATCAAACGGTGTCAAGGACACAAGCATTAGAAGAGAGCTCACCAGAAAACACTCAGCTTATGATCATGTTTTCTCCAACCCAGTCTGTTGGCATCCTCCCGGGTATTCGTAGTCCTTGTGTTCCTACTTTAAATTTTATGTTAACTCTGTTACATTAGTTGGAAATGAATGGATTTAGCCTCTGGGAAATCTATCCATCTCCCCAAAACCACTCTTATCAACAGATTCATCTAGGTTTCAACCTACCTTTTATCATCTTCCTTCAGCAAGTATTAGTGAGATTAAGGGGCAGGTGATAGAAGAAGGGGAATCCACTTCGGACTCAGGAAGCTCCTCTTCCAGATACTTTATGTGATCTCAAAGTACCATCATTTCTAAAAGGGGTCTTGGTCGAGGACCGAATAGACCACATGACGGTGGAGGAAGAGGAAGTCATTTTTGTCAAAATCTCAATCCAAATCCAATAGTGACTTGATGTCTGGAAAATAACAATCAATTGAAAGGGCGCTTAGATCTATGCGACCCCATAAGAAGTTGTCTAAATGAAAATCGTAATTGAAAGGGCGCTTAGATCTATGCGACCCCATAAGAAGTTGTCTAAATGAAAATCGTTTCCTTCAATTGTTGGGGACCGGTGAGCTCCCATAAAAAAATTTCGCTCAAAAGGGTGTTATTCAATGAACACCCAGATGTGATTTTACTTCAGGATACCTTGGGAGATGGAGAAGTGGTGCGAGTAGATTTGGAATCAATGTTACCAGGATGGGCCTTTATTACTATGTATGTTAGAGGAAGGTCTGGTGGTTTAGTGGTTGGATGGAACTCCAAGTCGATGAAGATTCTAAAATCTTGGGGTATTGATTCTTGCATTGGGATCGAATTTACCTCAATGGACTTGGAAATGGTGTTGTAGATTTTCAATATTTACGGACCTTACCATGATTGTGTACCATTTTGGGAGGACCTTATTAATAAGTCTTTTATGGATGGAGACTCCTTAATACTGGGTGGTGATTTCAATTTTTCTTTGGGTATAAGTTCATGGCCTCACACTAGATCAATCCTCTCTATGATTTCTTCATCCAAGAACTAGCTGATAAAAATATGGTTGATGTGGAACCATCCAAACTAAATCTTACCTGGAGAAATAAGAGGGTGGGAGAAGACAGGATAGTTAAAATTCTTGATCAATTTGTAGTATCAAATAACTTAGTTGAGCGATGGGTCCTTCTAAAGCAATGGATAGGAAATGGAGGTGAATATGATCATTCTTCCTATCTTTCTGGAAGTCAGAAAAGGAAACAGAAGCCGATAATTCCCTTCAAATTTAATAGTAGTTGGCTAAAAGAGTAGTCATTTATTCAGTTAGTAAAGGACACATGGTATCCTTTCAATCCTCAATATTCGGATTCGGCAACCTTCCAATTCACCACCAATCTGAAAAAGTTAAGGGAGAAAATTGTAGCATGGGATTTTTTGAAAAGACAGAGAGATGACCAGTAGCTAAAGGAAATTGAAGAGACCCTGAAACGGACTTATGAGTCAAAAGGTGGACTAGGTTATTCTTCACAAATTTCAAAGGAAAATTTACTCAGGCTAGAGGAAAGGAGGAAAGTCCTGCTTCATGAAAAAAAGGAAACTTGGAGATTAAAGAGCAGAGTGACCTGGTTGGAATGTGCATACGAAAATACAAAGTTCTTCCAGGCCTATGCAAAAGGAAGACGATATGCCAATACTATCTAGAGCCTTGAAGATCATAAAGGTAATATTGAAAACACCTTTGAAGGAATTGCTTGTATGGGAAAGGAACACTTCCAGTCCCTTTTCAAAGCTGAGAATTGGGCCACAATTGTGGAAGTAGTTCGACTAGCTCAATTGTTTCCTAGTTTCATGGAGGAGGAATAAAATTGCATGCTTATGGAAGAAATATCGGGAGATGATCTAAAGGAGGCCCTCTTTATCTTTTAGAATGATAAAATCCCAGGTCCAGACGGGTAGCTGATCAAATTCGTTTTGGGTCTCTTCGACATTCTGGGTTAGTACATTCTACATGTGGTTGAAGATACTAGGGCCACTAGTCAAATCCCGACCATCTTCAACTCCACTTTCATATCCCTCATTCCTAAATCAGATAATCCATATTCCTTGGATGAATTCAGGCCCATTTCTCTCTGCAATTGCATTTACAAGATCGTAGCCAAGATTATTTCCAGAACAGTTAAAGTGGTGCTCTCAAAAAGAATTTCCAATGAACATTTTGGCTTCCTAGAATGAAGACAAATCCATGAAGACATTGGGTTTCTCAGAAGGTCCTTCATAGTTTAAAAAGAAGAAATATGAAAGGCATAGTCCTAAAAATCAACCTCTCTAAAGCATATGATAGCATAAGTTGGTTATACATACGTCTTTTACTAACTCATCTGGGTTTTGAAGTTCCTTTTATCAGGTGGGTGATGATCTCCATAACCACGGTATCTTTTGTTGTGTTAATAAATGGTTTTTCCTCTCCTTTCTTTCATTATGAAAGAGGCCTCGACCAAGGATGCCCATTGTCACCTTTTTTGTTTCTGTTGGTTGTGGAAGGCCTCAATATCGTGTTGAGAGAAGCTAAGAGACAAGGATTTTTCTTTGGAATCTAGATTTCTCCAACCCTTAGGATTACTCAATTTTTTTTTGGATGATGTCCTTATTTTATGCATCGAAACAAGAAGGGGCGTTGAAACTTTAGAAAGGATCCTTAATATTTTTTTCCAGATCTATAGGAATATTGATAAATGAAAGAAAATCTACACTTTCCAGTCATATGCTTTATGAGAAAGAATTGGATCCTTATGGAAGGTTTTTCCCTTTTGAATTTAAGGATTTGGATGAAGGGATGAAGTATTTGGGTTTCAACCTGAAGACAAATGATTATAGAAAGGCTTACTGGCTTTGGTTGTTGGGTAAGTTAGAAAAAATATTACATCTTTGGAGTCTTAGATAGTTTTCCAGGGCTAGAATACTTGTGCTAGTAAAATATGTTCTTGAAGCTATCTTGGTTTATTGGATGTCCCTTTCTTTGATCCCGAAAGGAATTTTGGAAGCAGCGAGGTATATTTATTTCAAATTCCTTTGGAGTGGCAAGTAGGACTCATACGTTTTTCCCTGGGTCAGATGGGAACGATTATTACTTCCAAAGGCCCTCAGAGGCTGGGGTCTTAAAAATATCTTCATGTTCTCCAAATCCCTAGCTTCCAAATGTTTATGGAGGCTTCTGTCAACCACCAGCCCTTGGACCAGATTTGTATTTCAAAAGTACATCTCTTCGAATACTCTAGAAGAGTGGGTAAGGACCCAAATAAGAAAAATCCATGGATGTCAATTATATGGAAAGCGGTGATAAATTCCTTTTCAGTCATTAGAGAGGGTTTAGCCTAGAAGATAGGAAATGGAAAAAAGGTTAGATTGGGGTTAGACCAATGGCTGGGAAGAAACAAGGATCATATCCTACCAAATCCCATAGTGGACCACCTTTAGATGCTTAGGTATATAACTCTTAATCAGATTTTGAATCTATTACAAAATACCCTCTAGGCACAAGGATGGCACATGGAAATTGACCTAGGACTTGAAGGACAAGACATTGGATTAATGGACAGATACATATATTCTCTAAGGATATCTTGGATTAGGTTAAGGGATAGGGAGGATGAACTGATATGGGATCATACTCTGTCAGGTGTCTACACTCCTAAAGTAGGATATATCCAGCCGAGCATTGAAAAACATTAAAGGGAGTCGATCTGGTGGTGGAAAAAACTTTGGAAGCAGAAATGCTCGGTGAAAACAAGACTTTTCATGTGGTGCACCCTGGTGAATAAGGCCCCAACTTGGGATAACATACAGAAAAGAAACAAACAAGGCCCAGGCTAGTGTTGCCTCTGCAAAAACAACAATGAAACAATTATGCATTTATTTTTGAATTGCTCATTCATAAAGGAAGTTTGGATAAATTATTCAAGGTTATTAGGTTTTTAATGCACATGGAATGAAACAACTACTGAAAGGGCTTGGCAAGCTTGGCCAAACTGAAGAGATTATAAGTTGTAAAATCACTCCCATTACTAATCCTTTGGGGATTATGGTTGGCACGTAATTCGTTCATTTTTCAAGAAAATCCCACAGTGCATGAAGTAACAGCAGCACAAAGTTTGGCGATACTCGCATACTACCCACAAGAAAAAGGTCTAGTTGGAATTCAATGGTACAAGAGGAAGAAATTGATAAATCAAATCCTTGGGGATTCTTTGACAGAGCATCTCAGAACTATGTGTGTGGTGGAGGAGCGATTATTTATCTCTCTGACTCTCATTGTTTCAATATGACCTTGGGGTCGGGTGAAGTAACAAACAATTATGCAAAACTCATGAGTCTAAAACTACTTCTCATCTTTGCCATTGAAAAGGGATGGAAGGAAATTCATGTTTTAGGTGATTCCATCACAATGATAAATTGGTCAAGGGGAACCCAGAGATGCCTCAATCTAAGATTAGAAACTATACTTGAACAAGTCAAAGATTTACAAAGTACTTTTGACTCTTATGCTTGTCATCATGTCTACGGACAAAGAAATGAAGAAGCGAACAAAAGGTTGAAGGAGGGTATCAATTTGGCTCTAGTCCAATGGAAAATTTCAAAATTAAAGGATGGCACACAGACAGAATACTTTCACAGGAATTTCATCGAAGGCCTCCTGACACAGGATTAAAGAACAAATCTGATTCTCTAAGATACAGTTTTATGTGGACAGTATTTCTAGCACAACAAAGTTTCAAGCTCTCTTTTCAGATCTACTTACCTATCATTTTCAACAATGATAGAAGAAAAAAATTTGTATGTATTATGTTTTTTGATACCATTATGTCATGCTCAGTATATGTAAAACTTTTATGAAAACAAACAGTATGTGGTCGAAAGGCAGCTATTATGTAAAAGTCAACATAGTTGGCTTAAGATCTACAGAAAATGCACCACAAGTACAAAATGTAATTTTGTTCACATATGTAAAAAAAGACCCGAAGGAGCTAATGAATGAGATTGTATGCATGGAGGATCACTTTGGAAAATATGCTATCATGGCTCAATCCATAGTTAGACCTTTGGAGGACACACTAGGGGAAGACAATGGAGCTATATGGAAGATGCATTTTAATGGAGCTCGATCTAGGATAGGTGTAGGAGTAGGAATCACATTCACATCACCTTAAGTTAAGATCACCTCCTTCTCTTACATGATTTTACTAACAATATATTTAAGAATGAATCAATATTGATCGGATTGGAGTTGGCAAGATAAATAGGTATAAAAATGCTAAGAGTTATAGGATATTTTGATCTCGTAGTTCTACACGTAAGAAAATAGTTTGCTGCGAAGAATGAGAGATTGAAGACATACATACATGTGGTATGGGACATAATAGAATTGTTTGATGCATTTTCCATCACCATTGTCTCAAAGAATGAGAATGTGCAATCTAATGCATTGGTTGTTGTTGTAACAACTCTTTAACCATGTGAAGAGATGATTCAATGTAACATAAAATGGTTATTTTTTGGTCGAGTGTTCCAAATAATTTTAACTTCTAGCAAGTATTTCATGATGATGGATAGATGCTCAGGTTTCAGACCAATCTACAAGAATTATCCCACTGCCAAATCAATTGGAAATCCAAAGATGATGTAGAACCAAAGGTCATGCAACTAAAAGAAAACAAGATCCCTAAGGGTCTTATTTTATTGCAAAAGACTTTTGACCAACATGATATGTAAAAGAAGCCAAGGGAAACAAATAAGCTCGAAGATAGTTTGGAGATCAATATTGGATCAAGGGAAGCTTGAAGCTCATCTGGATTGTAAAATATTGTTATGTCAAAGAAAGAAGGGAAACTAAATCCATCATCTGGGAATACAAGGACATATTTACATGGCCTTATGATGACCTCAAGGCTTAAAAATGAGACATTATTAAACATACTATCCCACAAAAGGATGGAGCCAAAACCTTCAAGAAAAAAAAAATGCATAGGAATTCAAAATTAATCCTAATCATACAGACATTGTTAAAGATGTTGGAGGTTAAAATTATTGCTCTCGTGAGACATTCATTATGGGTGGATAACCTGGTGTCAGTTAGAAATAATAATGGTGAAATCAAGTTGTGTGTTGACTTTAGAAACTTGAACCACTTGTCTCTCAAAGATAATTATCTTCTCCCAAATATGGAGCACTTACTGCAAAAAGTCATCGGATCATGTATGATATCTATGTTGGATAATTTTTCAGGTTATAGCCAAGTGTTTGTGGAGGAGGAAGGCCATCATAAATCAGCTTTTTTACACCATGGGGATATTTTGTGTACCTTAGGATGCCATTTGATTTGTTGAATGTTGGATCCACATTTCAAATAGCTATACACTATGCATTCAAGGATGTCATGGGTAAGGTCATTGTAATTTATCAAGACGATTTGATAGTTTTCTCTGAAGAAAGGAATGCACATGTCCACTATCTTAGGAAAAAAATTTAAATATGCTAGAGATATGAAATATCCCTGAATCCCAAGAAATTACTTTCTAGAGTGAATGAAGGGAAATTATTGGATCACAATGTGTCTAAAAATGTTAGAATTGACCTGCAAGAATAGAAGGAAATCGGCAAGTATCATTACCTACAAAGAAGCAGGCAGTGCAATCCTTCTTTGATTGAATCAATTTCATCAAGATGCTTATACCCAACTTCACTAAGATCACTAAACCTGTTTTAGTGATGTTAAAAAAGAACTAGAAATTCAAATGGAGCAAAGAGAGCAAAAGGGCATTCCAAGAGATCAAAGAAGTCATTGTAGAAGCATTAATATTGATAAGTCTTAATTATTCCAAAGAATTTCAGATGTTTTCCTTTGCTTCAAAAGACACAATTATAGATATACTCCTACAAAAAAAATGAGAAGAATTTGAGCATCCCTTGACCTTTATGAGTAAAGGACTTAGAGGGACTAAAATGAACTATTCCATTATGGAAAAACAAGCCTATGCGCTTGTTCAAACATTGAAACATTTCAGGAGTTATGTGGGATACTCCAAAATTGTTTCCCTCCTTCCTCATCCATAGGTAAAAGACATCTTATCACAATAAGATTCCTTGGGAATCAGATTAAAATGGATATCTGGGATCCAAGAATATGATCTAAAAATTAAACTAACCAAGTTGGTGAAAGGCCAAGGGTTAGTGAAGATGTTGATAGAAGGAAATGAAAGGGCACTAAAACTTGAAGATAAATTAGGTCTGGATATGACCTTGGTAATCCTTGAAGACTTACGATAGCACGAATGGTACATAGACATTATTTATTACTTACAGAATTTGTCATGCCTAGATCACTTGTCAAACCATGGGAGGAGATCATTAAGGTTGAAAGTGGCAAAGTATTGTTTGATCCAATTAGGATTGTGCTCGACAAATCCAAAAGGTTTGTTTCTAATATTTTTGGATTCTATAGAAGCACAGGAACTCATTATTGAGTTACACAATGGGTTATGTGGGGAACATTTTTCAACCAAAACTACCTCCCATAAAAAAATTAGTGCTAGATATTATTTTCCAAGTATCTTTACCAATGTTCATGCTTTTGTTAGGTCATGCCATCCTTATCAGTGCTTTCCAAAATAACAAAAATTGGTCACATTACCTTTGTAATATGTGATATTAGAAGCACCTTTTTAGCAATGGGGGATAGGATGGGTGGAGGCAATGCCCACAAAGAAGGAAACCCACAAAGTAATCATTGATTTCTTGGAGGAAATAACCATCAATATATTTGGAATCCTAACCAAAATCACTAGAGACAATGTCCAAGCATTCATGTCCAATGAGTTACAAAAAAAAATCTTTGATTATGACATTGTTTTGTCACACTTGTCAAATTATTATCTACAAGGAAATGTATTGGTCAAATCTAGCAACAAAAATTTGACGAGAATGATAAAGAAGATTGTGGATGATAATAATAAGTGTTGGGATTGGATTATTATGGGTTGATTGGATTACCAAGAAAGAAGCTACAAGAAGGAGCCCATTTGACTTGGTATATGGAACGAATGTAACTTTTCCATCCACTTGAAGATACCAATTTATAGGTTGTTGCGGCATTTCATTTCATATCAAGAGGCAATCCGGGCAAGAATTGATTAGTCAGTTGAGATAGAAGAAAGTAGGAAGAAGGAATTTAAACATTTGGTTGGTCCAAATCAAGATAAAATCAAAGGCAAGTTTGACAAGAAGGCTTGACCAAGGATTTTCAGAAAAGGGGGCATAGTTCTCAAGTGGGATAAAATAAATAAGAATTTGGGGAAGCATAGGAAGTTTGACAGATTGTGGCTTGGTGAATGGGAAATATTTTAAGACCTATTACTTTGATGGCATTTAATGCTAAACTAGAGTAGAAGAATTATCTCATATGAGAATTAGAGTAGAAATAATTTCACATATGGATTTTTTCTCTTTGGTATTTAGTTCATGCCTTATTATAAATCCATTGGATGAATAAAAGTCTATGAATGATTGAATAAATAATGTACAGGATGTGAGAGACCGAGAACATATGCATAAACATGTAACCAAATATATAATGTGTCTAAATTCTCGTGGAAAGAATCAAATCAACAAAATTAGATCAAACAAAAGAGAGAGAGACGACAAGAGATTTACATGGTAAAACCTCGGGGTGGGGAAATATCCATAGAAGCAAGCCTTATATTCTTTAGAACTCTCCCAATTACAATATCTAGATAACACTCATGTATGGAGTTCATATGGAATCCATACAACTCTCAAGCATCACACAAGAACATTACAATTGAACCTCCCTCACCTCTATTATATAGGTTAGATGGATAGGAGATCATATCCTAGGATGAATGTGGGATAAACTCACTTTATAAATTAGTGATTTAATGAATAATAATATACCCAATAGTATAATAATACCTCATTATGTATACAAAATTATTTATCATAATCACAGGCAGTACAACGGTAAATGTGGCCACTAGAGAAACATTAAACATGTTCTTACATTCCCCCTTAATGTTGACTAGAGGGATAAAACACATTTTGGGGGGAATTTCATTATGATTAACATCCTCCCCTTGATGGAAACTTCTTGCATCCCAAATAAGTTGCAAAGGTGAATAAACTTCATCATTGTCATGGACTTAGTGAAGATATCGACATCTTTCTATTCAGTGGGGAAATACTCCAAATTAATAACACCATCAACAACCAAGTCCCGAATGTGGTGGGTATCAAGGTCAATGTGTTTGGTTTTGGAATGATACACTAGACTATATGCAAGTTGAATGTCACTTTGATTTTCATATCTCAACTCAGTAGATGCATTTTTAACTAGTCCAAGTTTAGTAAGGACATGTTGAATCCACACAACTTCTTTAGTTGCATTGTACTCTACTTCACAAGAAGAAACATTAAATGATCATAACTTCTTACAAGACCAATAAATTGGACTTGAACCAAGTTGAAATATATATATTGCAAGAGAGAATCTATAGGTAGCATCTCCTACCCAAAAAGTGAAACAAAAGCCTTGTGAGAATAGAAAACACCATAATTGAAAGCTCCTTGAAGATATATGAGAATCCTTTTAGCTGCTTTCCAATGACTTTCATGAGGATTTTGCATGAACCTCAAAACCATACTAACAACAAAGTATATAGTGGGCCTGTTATGGGTCAAATAAATCAAACTACCAATAAGTTGACGATAGAGTGTGGCATCAACAAGAGGTGATTCACAATCAGTTGTTAATTTGACTCCTAATTGAAATGGTGTTGGTGAAGGCTTACAATCACTCATGTGAAACTGAGCAAGCAAATCCAAAGCATACTTAAGTTGAGAAAGGAAGATCCCATCAACAATATTCCAAACCTCAAGACCCAAAAAGTAATGTAAAAGGCCTAAGTTTGTCATCTCCAAATTTTTCTCTAGATCATTCTTAAATTCCAAGATTAATAAAATGTTGTTTCATGTGAGAATTAGATCATCTACATAAAGAACAACTATGAGGAAATCATTTTTAAAGAAATAAATATATAGACTTGGATCATATTGGCATCGCTTGATATTAAGATTTGTGTACCTTGGAAAGTGGTCCCCTTGTGTTTGTGAGTCTCTAAACGCAAAGGGGGAGACTATTACCCTTATTACTTTACTTTATGTTATAATTTCACTTTGACTTAGGAGTTTAAGTCAAAAGTGAAATATGTCACTTAAGTCATTAAAGTGACATTTAATTCACTTTGTGGGTGAGTTAAAGGACATAAATCAAACTAAGGAAAGTGGGTTTCCTAAGTGAGATTTTTGGATTAAATCTCACCCATTATTTAGACATGTCTAGATTGGATCTAGTCCATTGATCTTTTAGGGCTTGGACAAAGAGAGGCTAAAGGAGGAAAAAGGGTAATGAAGAGGCTCATTATTCACTTTCTCACTTGAGAGACTTGGGTGAAGAGAAGGAAGTGAAGATAAGAGCGGTTGAGGGTTTGGAGGCCCTTGGATGCATTCTTGAGGAGGAGAAGGGAACACAAGGTTGAAGGCTTGATTTCTTGAGCTTGGAGAGTGCAAGCTTGCATGGGAGGGTGCATCCATGGAGAGGGGAGAATTTTATTAAGCATAGGCACATTCTAGGAGGAGGGGCGCTCTCATATGGAAAAGGGTGCATTCTAGGAAGAAGGTGCACTTGCTTGAGGAGGTTGCAAGGTTTGGAGAAGGGTGCACTACTTAGAGGACGGGTTTGTGTGAGAGAGGGGTACACCCAAGAAAAGGGGGTGCTTGTGTTGAATCTTGGACAAGAGGAGGGTGCACCAAAGAGAGGGGGCACACATTTCCAAGAGCTTCATCAATATCACATAGTTTCTTCAAGGAGGGTGCATCTACAAGTGGTAAAAGGCAAAGGCATCTCAAGGAAAAGGAAAACAGCAGGGTAAAGAGGCTAAAGGTTTAGCAAGAAAAGAAGGGTGAACCAAGGCTAAGGGTGCCTTCATTCATGGGCTAGCAGACACATCAACAAGGGACTCCAAAGCATCCAATATTGGTTGCTATTGTACCAAGTTCACTTGTTGTAGTTTTCCTTGTTGTATTTATGCTTTGAGATATCCAAATATATACATCTAGCTCTAACTGGTTTTCCCCATGGGGGTTTTTCCAGGGTAAAGTTCACCAAAAACTTATGTGTCCATTTTCATGCATGCTTAGATGTGTATATCATCATTTAGAGTTGTAAATATCATGAGTAGTGTTATGTGTTTTGAGTATTATTGTATGTGCTAACCATTGGTATGAAAACACTTGCAAGGGCACCTCAAAGAACACTTAACCAATAAAAATTATGGGGAGAAAGTTACTACATTGTTTGTTGTCCTAAAACAGCAGCAAAGGACAGTTTGAAGATTAAACTTAGAGCCAAACTCAAGGTCAAAGACAGGCCTTAGTTGGCAGCCTCTTAGTACATCGGTTTTCTTCACTTGAAACCACTCTTCAAGAAATGAGTATCAATTTTATCATACCAATCCCTATTTGTTTATTTAAGACCATACAAGAACTTGTTCAACTTTCATACCAAAACTGAAGTGTTCATGAAACCAGGTGATTGTTGCATAAGAATTTCTTCATGAATATCATCATTTAAAAAGGCACTCTTGACATCTATTTGGTGAATTTCACATTGAAAATATACAGTGTTACCCCCAGGGCTAGGGATAACTAAGTAGATCATGTCTTGAGATCCATAGGTAGCAGACATGGAGTGTCGAGAGTCAGATTGACCAGCAAAGCCCAGAGGGCCCCTCCTATTCATGATTGCATTATCACTCATCACCAGCAGAATTCACTACATCAGATTTAGATCCCAGAGGATGACATGTCTTTATTCATGAGGTAACAAGTGTGGTTTCATGGTAAGTGTCACTTTAATATTTGAGGCATTTGAACATATTGCAAATAATCTTTTCTTGATTATGGAACGTTTGCTTGGAAATTATACCTTTTGCCTAATTTCACCTTGGTGGTTGTCATTGTGTCCTAGAAAGTTGGTCACCCTAGGGAAAATGATTTCTACTGGGTAGTTCCTTGAAGGGTCATCGTACCATTCCCATTCATACTTACCATTTTCCACACTTCTTCTTGTTGACGATTAAAATCGCAACAAGGATTTCGCCCGCAAAGTATTGCTAAAAGCCTATTATTATAAGCTAATAATATATATAATATTAGAAGGTGGGACCCCCTTGTAGATTGGAAGATTAGAGATAGTCTTGTTACACATTATATGTTGTTGTTCGACACTGCTTACAGGGTTCTACATGATTGATGATGAAATAGTGGTTCTATTTGCGACAAATGGCAGATGGATAATGCATGTTATGTGTTGGTTATGCTGCTCTAGACTCTAAATTCCATGTCATGATGGCTTATGTTAACTATTATTACCTTTGATGTTGGCACCTTGATTCATCACTTGTTACACCTGCACAAGATACATGTTAGTAACAGCAAATAAGAGCAATGGAAAAGGGATCTATAATATACTATGTTATGCTATACTATGAGAAATTGAAACTTAAAAAGGGTTGATGTTAGTCCTAACTAGCGATGTTAGTGGCTACATGATTTGATTTGAATTATATGAAGGCGCATGTGATATTTGTTATAGTATGGTTTTGGATATTAGTTAGTATGGATTGGGTAGCGCACTGGACAAGTTTCGATGCATGGAATTAATAGCATGGGGTTAATGGCATTGTTTTGGCTGGTTGTCATGTACTATGAATTGAATGTAATGGAGGATGGAAGTGGCGTGCACTAAATTCATGTCACTCCATACTTCCCCCACTAGCCATCACCCTAGCTTGGTTATTTTTCATTTTATTTTCGTTGTGGTTTAGCTCTGATATTCAGGCGTGAAGGAACTGCTCAACCAAGCTCGCATTTTTAAGGCCATTTGGTTACAGGTATGTTTTTTTTTCCCATCCATGAACTCGCTCTGTTTATGAAATAAATATTGGCTCGGTGATGTATTGGTCTGTTTTTTTCTTAAGGCTGGAAACGGTGTAAACTCGTGGTGTTTCTCTGAAATGGTTGTTTGTGTTATTTGTTCCAAATGAAAAATTGGATGGTTGAAGTCACGATTTCATTGATTGTCTATGTGGTGGAAGTCGTGATGGCTCTATATTGTCTCCATAGGTTTTTGTTGGAGGGTCTCTTTTCTGTCTGGACTTGTTGGTCGTCTCCTCACAGTTTTTGTAACCACACCCGATTGTGTTCGATGTTATGGGGTTGTTGTGTATATTTCGCACCACCTTTCAGCCACTGTATATCTTTTCCACTGGTCATGATTTTATTTTGGTATTGGCATCAGCACAGTTGGTTATTGGGTGGCCATGATTCCAATAAGTAAGATTTAGGGTTATTGGTAGTACCTAGGCATGCATTTCTATCGGCATTGCTATAAGTGGTTCGGCTCTGTCGAAAAACGTGAGGGTTATGCCTTTGTGCATTCTTGGTGTTTTTTACCATCCATCGAGCAATCGTTGCTCCTCTGCATTGTTTCCTACCCTGTACGATGTTGAACTGTCACCCTATTTTACAAAGCTAAAGGTCATGTGCCTTGTTTTTCCACTGTGCTTGTCTCGAAAGTTTCCCCCTACTGTTGATACATTCGACTCCAGTCTCCCTATGTTTTGAGGATCAATCGAACCCTTGATTATGTCTCGTGTTCATTGGTAGAGAGCCCAATTTTGATAAACTCAACAGTTACACTCTGTCGTTTATCTTGTTGGTTTTCATAAGTTTGTTGAGAAGTATTGACAATGGTTTTTTATTATTGGCTCATCTGCATTTGAGCGCGCGGTTGAAGAGTTGTAGTTGGAAATGATAATCGTTATACAGTTGACTGCCTCCTTTTATTGTGTCAATTGAAGCGATAACTCGGCATTTTTATGAATTGATTAATGGGAGTAATCGGAAATGGACAGTGACATAGATGTCACTTTTCGTTATGTGTGGTCTTTGTGTTCCTACAGCGTGTATAAATTGAATTTGGTGGTTGTTGTGTGTTTAATCAGTCCCAATCGGGATCGTTCCAAATTGGAATTTGATAGCAGAGACTTGTTTTTTGTGTATGGTTATGGAGACATCATGCATCGTTTTGTTTGATTGCACCATTATAAATGAATAACGGGGTTTTTACATTATGATTTCGTTGCAAATTTATTGGTTAATGTCGTCAAAAGAATGAAATCGGGCATGTTTTAAAAGAGTTTGTTCAACTCTTAAAAGACCTGTGTCTATGTTTGATTTAAGGATTTATAACTTATGGACAGTGGTTGATAGTTTTATATGTTGAACAAAGTTAAAGTAATAGGACTGTGGGATCCTTGGAATTTTGTTTTTAAAATCAAATGGAAGAAATGAAGGGAAC
>SNQJ01S0012791.1:146965-165763 GCA_010110895.2 Picea sitchensis
ACAACCTAATGTGAACTATATTGAAGAGGACCTAAGGGTGTTTTCCATATTTTCTTAAGAGGATAACATTCCCTTAGAACAAATCGATCTGGATGATGGTATGTGGCACATGCACTTTGATGGTTCATGCTCTAGTGAAGGTAACAGAGCTAGCATAATCTTATACTCTCCTATTGGGAAGATTCATAATTTCTCTTACAGGTTGGAGTTTGCTTGCACAAATAATGTCACTGAATTCGAAGCTTTATTATTAGGCATTGAAAACGCCTATAATATTGGTTGTGGTCACCTTTCATTTTTTGTAGATTACGAGCTTGTTGTGAACCTTGTACGTAACATTTACTCTCCTAGAAACAAGTTGATGAAGCGATATACCCAAACTGTTTGGGCACTTATCTCGAACCTATTATCTTTCAACAACACTCATGTTAAGAGGGAATTGAACTCAATGGTTGATCGGTTAGCTATTTTTGCAGCCTCTCCTAATCGGAAACTTCTACCACATAGACCTGATTGTACTTTTCAATCTCTATATTGTCCACATATCCCTGACAATATAGAATCTTGGTAGGTCTTCCCTAGCAATGAGAGCATTTGTGCTTTCATTCAAAATGAACCCTATAAGCCCAAGGAAATAATATCCATATAAGATAACAAGATTCCTAAAGGATTGACTCCTCTAGAGAGTTCATTTTCATCAAGTGATGTAAGAAATAAAGAGAAACAGAAAGAAGAGGAGTCGAAAAAAAAGGTGGGTGAAACCATCTCCTTGAACATTGGGACACCCTAGTCTCCAAAGAATGTTAAAATAGGTTCCCAATGTTCTAATAAAGAGAAAATGAAATTTTTCGAGCTACTTGGTGAATTTCAAGATGTTTTTTCTTGGTCTTATGAGGATCTTTATGGTTTTGATCTTGTTCTTATACAACATGCCATCCCCATCAAGGAAGGCATAAAACTAGTTAGGAAAAAACAAAGACCTATCAACCCTGCACTGGAAGCAACTATTCGAAAGGAGTTGGAAAAACTCTTGAAGGCTGGGATCATATTTTCGGTCAAGTATTCTGAATGGGTTTCTAATTTGGTTCTTGCTCGGAAAACAACCAGTCAGATCAGATCCTGTGTTTATTTTCACGCATTAAATCGAGCTAGTATAAAAGATCACCTTCCTCTCCCTAACATATAAATGATTTTGCAGCAAGTCGCAAGGTCATAGATGATGTCCTTACTTGATGGTTTTTTCGATTACAATCAAATCAATGTAAAAAGGGAAGATAAATATAAAAATACCTTTATTACTCATTGGGGTACCTTGACTTACGAACGTAAGCCTTCTGGATTATCTGTTACAAGTACCACTTCTAAAAAATCTATGCAAATATATTTCGACGATTTGATCGGTAAAATTATTCATGTTTACCTTAATGATCTGATCATATACTCTAAAGGACTATCAATTGTCTCAAAGTTTCAAAAACTATGGTTGGGTCCTTTCTAAATCGATTTTGTCCTGGGTACTAACTCTTACATTCTAAAAGGTGCACGGGAGTGATTGTTCTCCTACAGCACTAATGGTTCTCACTTGAAACATTACGTGGAACCAACTTGAAAAGATTTAACGTTGTTGGATTTTATGTATATTAGTATTCTAGCTCTAATTTCATTTTTCCATTGTTTTTCATTTCTGCTTTTACAGTAATTTGATTTATGCCTCCTTCTTGATAAGTTTTATGTTGCTTCTACATTTCTATCATTTTACTGTTGTTTTAAATGTTGTAGTCTTAATTCTGTCATGATTTTTATTGTTTTTTCATATTTTAGTTGATTTTGGTCAAGAATAAGATGTTGGATCAGTTTTGCCACAGTGACACTCCTGCAAGATATTGTTAGCTAATAACAATCAATATTACACAGTTGTTACGATGTTCCCCCTGAAAGAAAAATTGAATTTGTTATCTCCTTTCATTGTTGTCTTATAAAGAAATTAGTTATCTCACACTTATGCTTTCCATTTCTTCATCCATTTGAGAATTTAAAAGAGAAAGTCCATAATTTTTTCTCCTCGAAGTAAAGAGCAGGTTATGGTTGAATGATTATGCATACAAGGATAAACCCCCTCATACTTAACATTTTTCATAAGTTGTTCCCAAATTCCTGGTCATTTTTCCATTAAATCCACTCACTTCCCCCTATTGCATAATCTTCATGGTTATATCTTGTTGATATGTTGTTCTTGGTCTACGAAACCATGTGTTCTGAAGTTCTTAATCTGTTCGAAACAGATTTCCATGTGGAGTCGCCAGTTTGTTGACGATTAAAATCACAACGAGGGTTTCTCCTGCAAAGTATTGCTAAAAGCCTATTATTATAAGCTAATAATATATATAATACTAGTAGGTGGGACCCCCTTGTAGATTGGAAGATCATAGATAGTCTTGTTACACAGTATATGTTGTTGCTTGACACTGCTTACAGGGTTATACATGATTTATGATGAAATACTGGTTCTATTTGCGGCAAATGGCAGATGGATAATGCATGTTATGTGTTGGTTATGTTGCTCTAGACTCTAAATTCCATGTCATGATGGCTTATGTTAACTATTATTACCTTGTTGGTGGCACCTTGATTCATTACTTGTTACACCTGCACAAGATACATGTTAGTAACAACAAATAAGAGCAATGGAAAAGGGACCTATGAAAAAATCCAAGAAAAGGGAGCTATACTATACTATGTTATGCTATACTATGAAAAATTGAAATTTAAAAAGGGTTGATGTTAGTCCTAACTAGCAATGTTAGTGGCTACATGATTTGATTTGAATTATATGAAGGTGCATGTGATATATGTTATAGTATGGTTTTGGACATTAGTTAGAATGGATTGGGTGGCGCATTAGGCAAGTTTCGATGCATGGAATTAATAGCATGGGGTTAATGGCATTGTTTTGGATGGTTGTCATGTACTATGAATTGAATGTAATGGAGGATGGAAGCGACGTGCACTAAATGCACGTCACTCCATACTTTCCCCACTAGTCTTCACCCTAGATTGGTTACTATTCATTTGATTTCCACTCTGGTTTAGCTCTGATATTCAAGCGTGAAGGAAATGCTCGACCAAGCTCACATTTTTAAGGCCATTTGGTTACATGTATGTTTTTTTTTCGCCCATCCATGAACTCACTATGTTTATGAAATAAATGTTGGCTCGGTGATGTATTGGTCTGTGTTTTTCTTGAGGCTGGCAACTGTATAAACTCGTGGTGTTTCTCTGAAATGGTTGTTTGTGTTATTCATTGCAAATGAAAAATTGGATCGTTGAAGTCGTGATTTCATTGACTATCTGTGTGGTGGAAGTCGTGATGGCTCTTTGTTGTCTCCATAGGTTTTTGTTGGAGGGTCTCATTCTATCTGGACTTGTTGGTCATCTCCTCATAGTATTTGTAACCACACCCAGTCGTGTTCGATGTTATGGGGTTATTGTGTATATTTCACACCACCTTTCAGCCACTGTATATCTTTTCACCCGGTCATGATTTTATTTTGGTATTAGCATCAGCATAGTTGTTTATTGGGTGGCCATGATGCCAAGAAGTAAGCTTTAGGGTTATTGGTAGTACATGGGCATGCATTTCTATTGTCATTTCTATAAGTGGTTCGACTCTGTTGAAAAGCGCAAGGGTAATGCCTATGCACGTTCTTGGTGTTTGTTACCATCCAACGAGCAATTGTTTCTCCTCTGCATTTTTTCCTACCCTATCTGATGTTGAACTGTCACCCTATTTTACAAAGCTAAAGTTTATGTGGCTTGTTTGTCCACTGTGCTTGTCTTGAAAGGTTCCTCCTAATGTTGATATGTTCGACTCCAGTCTCCCTATGTTTTGAGGATCGATCGAACCCTTGATTATTTCTTGCGTTCATTGTTACAAAGCCTGATTTTGATAAACTCAACCATTACACTCTGTCAGTTATCTTGTTGGTTGTCATAAGTTTGTTGAGTAGTATTGACAGTGGTTTTTTATTATTGGCTCGTCTGCATTTGAGCATGTGGTTGAAGATTTGTAGTTGGAAATGATAATCGTTATACAGTTGACTGCCTCCTTTTGTTGTGTCAGTTGAACCGATAAGTCAGCGTTGCTATGAATTGATTAATGGGAGTAATCGGAAATGAAAAGTGACAGAAATTCCACTTTTCGTTATGCGTGGTCTGTGTGTTCCTACAGCATGCATAAATTGAATTTGGTGGTCGTTGTGTGTTTAATCGGTCCCGATCGGGTCGTTCCAAATTGGAAATTGTTGTCAGAGACTTGGTTGTTTTTTGTGTATGGTTATGGAGACATCGTGCATCATTTTTTATTATTGCACCATTAGAAATGAAGCACAGGGGTTTTACATTATGATTTTGTTGCAAAATTATTGGTTAATGTCGTCAAAAGAATGAAATCGGCCATGTTTTAAAAGAGTTTGTTCAAATCTTAAAAGACCTGTGTCTAGGTTTGATTTAATGATTTGGAACTTATGGCCAGTGGTTGATATTTTTATATGTTGAATAGAGTTAAAGTAATAGGACTGTGGGTTCCTTGGAATTTTGTTTTTAAAATCAAATGGAAGAAATGAAGGGAACAAAATTCTTTTATAGGATGTTTGAAAAACATAGTGATTCTGAGTATGATGACACTGTGTTAATAAAAAGTGTTGAAGATTTAAATGTGAATAGTGAACAAGTGTTAACACACAGTAATTGTTATTTGATCACAATAATTGTTTAATTAATGTTGGGATAGTGGTTTTGAATACAGAATTGTTTTATGGATTACTTAATTAATTTTTCGAATAGTATTCACTCTTTTCCCCTACCATTATTTCACTTTTCGCTAATAACAATCCCCTCACCTTCCCGTATTCATTATCCACTCCTTGTTCCTAAAATTTAATTACAGTTAAAGGAAACTTTGTATTATGACAGTTTAAGATCACAGAGATGGATTACAGTGACATATTCTTTGGTTTACATTACAGTTGATTGTTTGTTGTCTGTGAGCAGTAATCATGATCTTTCCCCCCTCATTTTAAACACTTTTTGCTCAATACAACCCCTCGCATATCCTAGAACCCTTGTTCACCCCCTGCTCATTGACAACTATTAAAACAATTTGTATGGATTGGATTGCATGAGTCTGATATGTTGTTGAGCCAAATTTTATTTCATATTTAAAAAGAGTTGTCATGTATGGTTGTTAAAGAAACTATTTTCTAATCAATTATTCATACAGAATTGATATTTTTCAACAGAGGTAGCCATGGCAGAGGTAACCGAGAAAGAGGTAATTGGAACAGAGGCCCGAGAAGGCCAAGATTCTCTACACACTTTGATGCAGACTCGCAAGAGTTAGGCTAGCTATTTCAAGCTGGGTTTTTTAACTGGATTGGGCAAGGAGTGATCCAACCTAGGCCTGAATGGATTCTCTTCCAAGGCCCACAGGTCCCTATTATCCTCGTGCCTCCTCATGTCTCACTGCAACCTGAAGTTCCTAAAAACAACGAATGGCAAGAGATTATCCGCCTGGCAGTCTTCCAACATCATGGCTAGCCTAACTTATATTTAACTTCTCCCCCATCTATCAATCAAATTGTTCAATATTCCCCTGTCCACTCACTTGTTCAGTCTTCCCATGCAAGCAAAAGGTTGAAAACCGAGACCCACCATGCCCGTGACAAAGGAAAATCCATTGTTGCCCCTTCCTCACCCTCAAATGACTCTGATAAATCTATGTCCTCCTGCATGCATTTGAGAGATGATTGATCTCATGTGATCAGTGAGATTAGTTCTAAAGGATCCACACAGCCTAAGGAAAATTCAGAGAGATCAAAAGGTGACAGTAGCAACAAGGGAAAGATTTCCTCCCATAGTGGAAAATATGGATTTTAAGTTTTTATTTATTAATTGTTGAGAACAGTTGACTTCTGAATTTTTGGACAGCATATTGTTTTTTTAGATATATGGGTAATATATTTTTGGAAATAATTTCAATTATCATTGAGATAAATAGTTAAATATGAATGTGATAATGGGAGCCACAAGGAGGGATATTTTGTTTGATTAACTAGTTGTTTTATTATTGTTAAAAGCTAAAGGAAGTCGCAAGGAGTCCCACCTACTAGTTATTATTTATTTAAAACCCTTATTATGATTTAGTACTTCCCCCTTAACTAAAAAGGTGGTTGAGTTTTAGTTAACTTGACTAAGGAAGTAGTTCAACTACTTCAACCAATTCTAATTTGCTTAAAGGCAAAAGGAAAGGGAGGAAGAAGAAGAGAATAGAAGGAGAAGCATACTAAGGTTTTCTCTTTGAGTTTTTGATGAGATAATTCAGTTTTCGTTCATTCCTTAATTCATTAGAAGCCTAATTATTTTTTATAATAATAGGGTCCTATTGTAAACAACAAGATTGAGGGTTGAATTACATCATTCAGACACTTGTTTTTCAGAGGTGTTGATCTATCTTTGATAGTCTGTGTAGACTTGTTTGTTTGTGAATTAGATTTCATGACTGACAAAGGCTATTGTGCAGAGTCGAGTGGGCAGAAATCCGTGGCAAGTTGATCCATCTTTTAAAGTTCATTTTTTTATTTTTTGTTAGAAGTCCTTTTGTATGTTTCATCGGGGACGTCTAAGTTTGACTTTGGTCCAAAACTTCCTCAGGAAATTTTGTAAAGAGAACGATTCTTTGATCAATTGGAATGAAATAAAGGATTGATTTATGTCTCATCTGTTTTGATTATTGACTTGGTGTATTTACTTCTGTATCTATATTTATTTCAGCATCTGTTATGTTCAGAAAATCACATAAATAATGAATTTTTCAGCAAGATTTTAGTTATAAAAAAACCAGCCTAAGCACTTCTAATCGATACTTGTGAGTTAGGATATTAATTTTGATGGCTATAAACATAGGTTGATATTCCCGTCTATCTTGATTTAGCCAAGAAGGATCTGAAAATGCTTGAGTAAGATCATTTCATATATTTTCCTTAACACTTCCCCTCTGTCTCCTCATCTTTTGGGTTTTTGGGTTCATTGACCCAAGAAGGGATTGTACCTTATTTCATGGGAAGAAGGAGCTAAAGGCCCAGAGGTTTTGTAGCTAGCAAAAGATAAAATCCAATATTGTCCTTCTAGATTCTCTCCCTCGGGTCCTGGGAACAATAAAACGCTTCTCCAAAAAAATGAAGGACCTACGAAAGAAATCACATAATTAATAAATGTCTCGCTTGTTGAGGAAATGTTTTTTTATGGTGACCCTTACTTTCCATTGCATATGGAACTATGTTTGTTTCTAGCTTCAAGTGGCATTGTGGTACTCTTTACTTTCCATTTCACATAGTACTCAATGTTTTGGACCTTAATCAATTAATGGAAATAAAAGGGCTTGGAAAAATGATGCATTGCGGACAAAGGATAGCACACCCTCTACAAAGTTACCAATAAATAAGACAATACAAACCCTTGTATGTCAAGACCCCCATGCCTAGAAGTCCTACCCCAATCCACCTCATATTCATTTCATGACTTAGATGGGGTCTTCTTTGGAAATATTCCTTGACTTGGGGATTGGCCTACCCAATAGGGCACCTTGACACCCCTCCCATACCTAAATTTGGAAAAATTTATAAGGTATTTGAGCATTTGTTTAATTTGAAAGGGGGGGGCGGGGTTTATGCACATGTTTGGGTGATTCACTTATTAGGTGTGTCTTACTTGGCATGATTCATATGACTTGTGGACCCTTGGAGGGCGTACTTGTTTGTCTTTTCAGGACTTTTCCCATGGGATGGATGCTAGACACCACATTTGGAGCACCATTTGATGATGAGCGGTGCACCTTGATGATGGAGGAAATTTCCTTTGGAGGAATATTGGAATGGATAGAGGATGAGACTCCACCCTTATCCACTTTAATGTTGTCCTTTGGAGGCCTAGACGTCACCCTCCTAGCCTATGGCGTCATCTAGGGGCTAGGGTTTGATGGATTGCTTGACGGATTGAAGGAGGAGGCATGCAGCATGGACCTTAGTAGATAAGAGAGGGAAATATGGCCTTTGGAGGCTCAAAGTTCAACCTTTTCATCTTGGACATCACTCTTATGAGCCTAGCATCACCCTACTAGGGCATGACATCACCCTCTTTAGGGTTTTATTCCACATAAATTTATTTTTTGTAAATTGAAAGGAAAATTTGAGAGTCGGCCCTATTCTAATTTCTTGTTGACGAATTAAAGTGGAAAAATTGGTTTGCAATGCCTCATATAAATAGAGGACCTTGCCTTTTCATTTTATCATCACATCATCTCACCTTTGTGAGAGCACTAGGACTGAAATTTTCGCCTTATTCTTGGTTATCTCCCTCTTCTACAAATGCGTTATAATTGGAGGACAAGTGTCGATAATTCTTTGTTGATTTTTGGATGAATTCGTTGCAATTAGGGTTTTCTCTTATCATATCTTGGTAAAGTAAGTAAATTTCTGCAATTTCATTTCATGTTACTAAATGTTTATGGTAACTTTTACTTGTTCATATTGAATATTTTGATTGGTAAAACCCTAAGAGAAGAGTATCAGTGTTTCCTCCTCTCACAAGGTTAATTTCATCCATAAATTTGTGAAGGAAATTATACCTAGAGTTAAGCTCCTAAATCCCTAAAGTGTTGTCATTTTAGGAGTTTGATTCTAGACTCATGATTGTGACATAATTAAAGAACTTAAGAAGGGAAAAAAGATTGGTAGAGCCCATAAGTGTTTGCACTCTAGCAATCCTTCTCTTTAAGGCTTGAAACCTAAGGCCCTAATGTGCTAGCACCTTAGATTTCAAGCCCTACCTCTTAGATCTTGCTACTATCATCTCCAAACATATTGTATTGTTGTTTTAAAAAGACTCCATAGCCCTAAGGCACTAAACATTTAAGCTCTCTTGTGGTGAAAGTGATCAAAAAACTATTTATTTTAAATCTCTCAAGCTATCTACTAACTCTACTAACACTAACTTGTACTAATTGAGTGGTAAATGTGTTGTTGCAAAAGTTTGCTATAGCCACCTGATAATACTTAAATTTGGTGCATACATTGACATAAAGGTAGTATAACATACATGGAAATTGCATACAACAATTGGATATTTATCTACTAAGTTTACGCTAATTTTTTATTGTTAGTTGTTGTATTTCTGAGGCATATTTTGTGTTGTTGTTGCAAATTTGTACTTGTCATTATAAACTATTGTGTAGCTACAATTTTGTACCTTCTATAGAAATTTGACATTGTCTAGTGTCTTATGAAGTTTTGATTGCATGTTTATACTTAGAAACCAATCATATATAGGTTGTGAGTGTTCTTGTTCTGGGCAGGTATTCATACAAGCTTTATTCCTCTTTTCCCTTTGACCTGGACTTTGACTTAGGTGATCAAGAGAGGGGGCAATAGGATTGGCTATCAAACTTGCTACTTTGATCCCTTTACATCACTAGGGAAGCCTCCCTTGTGGTGGACCTCCTCCATCACTAAAACGAGGGGATTTCTTACTAAGGTGGCAGTGGTAGGCTTTCCTATAGTTACGCAAGATTTGGAAATCTTGTATTGGGCTTTGAACAACTACAAATCCTGTGATAACATGCAACAAGAGAAATAATTGTTCTTATGGTGTTCATTTTAGCAACTAGAGAAAAGGTTTCGGTGTAATCAATACTTTCTTTGTGTAGAAAAAAATTGGCTACTAATTGAGCCTTATGCTTTTCAATTTGTCCATATGCAGTCAATTTTGTTTTATAAACCATTTACATCCAACAAGATTATTCCCAAGATGAAGTGGAACTAAATCCCAAGTATGATTCTTAATTGAAGAATCATATTCAATAGCCATCTCTTTCTCCAATTTTGGCTTTCCTTTAGTCTTTGCATAATTTGAAGGATCATTTGTGTCTAACACTTTTGCCATAAGATCAAATTTGAATCTTGTCCTATGAGTGTCAAATGGAATACCAACATCAGAAATTGAACTTGTATATTCAAGTGTTCCCATGCCCAAATATAAAGAGAGTCAATTGTATGATGAATAATGCTAGCATCTTCGAAATATTTGGGTGGATCACTAGAATCAACAGTAGAAATAATATATAGTACTTCTACATCACTTGAAGAAGAATTTACAAACACGGGATCAATTGAAGAATGAGGTAAATTCAAGGCAACATGAGGTTTTGAAGAATCTAGTGGTGTAGGGATTCCATGGAATTGTACATCCCTATGAATGAAAATATCTTGAATAGATGGATCAAATAACTTGTATTCTTTAGAATCCTCATTATAACCAACAAAGATGCATTAATGAGATTTAGGCTCCAACGTATTATGTTTTTCATTAGGAATATGAGCTTGACACTCACAACCAAATACCTTGAAATTGCTCGTTTAACCATAGACAATGTTACACCATTGTCACCCAACCATAGGCACTTACACGTACCACCCTCGAGCACAGTAACCTTTCCTTAGATAGATTTTGTACACAAAGTAAGTCCTCTCATATAAAACCTAACCATAAATACCAACATGGATGCAGTAGCAACACAATACCAAGAGAGCATACCTTAACCAAGAGAAGCGCACAAGAGAGAGATACCAGAAAGACTCAAAAAATATAGACTTCACCACTGCAACTATTGCGTGACCTTCCTCAGACTTGCACCTCCTTTTGTGTCACCATTGTAGTTGTTGTAATTGTTTCTCCTCAGACTTGTGCCCTAACTGAGTGAGTGAGAGTGTGCAAATGAGGTAGTGCCTTACCTCTATTTATACTAGCCTATCCAAGTGACTTTTCATGTGGGGTCGACTTCTCTTTCTGGAGATTTCTAATTCTTTATTATTATTCTCCTTTGGACAAATTCTCTTCTATGGTATTTCCACATCTGTTTAGTGGTTCTCTTGCTTCAAGAATCTTCTATTCTAAGCACAAAGGTTATATTGGAGGTCAATACCTACCGAAGATACCAAAACATTAACACTCCCTATTAGCCAGGGAGGTATTAGATATTATGGTGATACTTGTGACATGATCTCTTTGATCATGAGATAGCATGTGTGGCTATGGTGATGCTACCTGTAGATTGGTCTGAAAGACCATGTGAGTCTTTCCCATTCCATGTGATATGGATGGATGTGATTGAGACCATTACTTGAAGAACATCATAGTTAATACCTCCCTGGATAAGAGGGAGTGTTAATGTTTTGGTAGTTGTGGGAGGTATTAACCTCCAGTATAACCTTTGTTCTTAGAATAGAAGATTTTGGAAGTAAGAGAATCATTAAAAAGATGTGGAAATAACCTAGAAGAGAAGTTGTCCCAAGGAGAATAATAATAAATAATTAGAAGGCTCCAGAAAGAGAACTCGGACCCACCCAGCAGTCACTAAACAAAGAAAACAAGCAAGGGGAAGTGGTATATGCGACTGTTCTGGAGAACAGAGCATATATATGCTTCTTACAGTGAGACAGCAAGCGTGTATACGTGACTGTCAAGGAAAAAAGGGTGTATATGCTTTAAAACAAGGTCAGACAAGGGAAAAAGGCTGAAAACTCATACTCAGAGTGAACAGAATCTGTCAAGCAGTGATATGACAAGAAATACAAAGGAAAAAGAGCAATGTAAGAAGAAAAAGTACTTCAACCCTTAGAAGGAAGATTTCTCCCCAGTGGAGTCATCATTTTTGTTACAAGGGAAAAACTCTTTATGGCCAAGGGTAAACCACAACAGATAGGTATGACTTCATAAATCAACTCAATTCCAACATATGCTATATAGACTAATGTGCAATATAAGAAAGAGGCCTACCTCAATCCAACATTTGATGATGTTCCACCGTTGAGCACTTTGATCCAAAGCTTTATACCTGCAAGAAGTTCTCAACCAACTAGCAGAGCAAGTACATAGTGATGATATAAAAGGGGTTAGCACATCAGATAGCATAATCCATTAATAAACATTACAAACATGCCCATGGATAATAATCATATATTTGTAAGATACCAATAGGATGGGAAAGGAGTATTTATATTAATAATTGATCAGTAGAAGTGACAACATTACAAACTTCTGTGTCAGCACGGTTCGAAACCAAGAAACCAATTTCCTTCCAACTGGGTATCCACCACTTCAATCCTCCACCAAAGGCAAGCTCATAGGAAAGAGGCAATAAGGTCCTCTCAACAATAGGGAAAGAGCTTGGGGGATGAACACTGTGTTTAGACTTGAGGGAAAAAGGGATACACACTCAATATGAAGTAATTTCTCCAAAGTAACTTTGCTCTCAAAGTTGAGTGCTTTCTCCTCTTTTCCATAGCTCGAAATTGTGCTCTTATAGCCTTCAGAATGCAACTAAAGGGCCGATTCGGAACGTTTCCAGTATATGTAAGGCCAAGGATCAGAGATCTTCTGTCATGACATGGAAACCCGACCTCATTTTGTATTTTCTGGCACAAATCTTGATATACGCAAGTTGTAGTGGAGCAACAAGCGTATACGCATCTTGTATAACTGATAGGGAGCATATATGTGGAAAAATGTATATTTTTGGCACTGGATTCGTCAAAAAGGGATGATAAGTCTGCATAGGTAAATGGAAAAAGGCCCTCTGTGCAAGATAGCAATGGTGAGGAAAATCTTGCTATAACAGATGCCCCCTAATGTGTGAGATCAGAGGAGTATCTGCGATGGCCGAAATACATTATAAATAACCCAGAAGTGGAGTGGTAGAGAACCATCTAGACAAACTCAAATGCTCATTACATTATGTATTGACTTTGCATACATGGCTACCAAGAATACAATGCAGATCCATGTGGAAAATATACCAAACAAGTGTTCATGTCCATGAATAGGAAAATACAAATGCGATTATATGCCAAAAGTTGTCATAGTCACGAACAAGGCCCAGTGAAACCAGTCTCAAAATAAATCTGAAGATATTTGTATGCCATGAAGTACAGTCCGATCTCCCATGATCATTGAAGTCAAATAGGTACTGGTCCAATGAAGGGGAAGCAACATCTCAGGAAAGCCACGGCCACATAGTGATTTCTTCAAGTCTTCTACACTATCCGCCAAAGGTGCAAGTCTACATCATGTGAATAAAGGAGTTGAGGTCGAACACGATGAGACATCGTTTGATTACCAGTCATTTAGGTATACCATTAACAAACGTGAGATAGCCTACCAATAATGAAAGTAGGTATCAAGGCACCAAGTACATTCCTATAAGTGTTTAAAAGGAGTCGATGTCAAACACTTGAGAAATCCATTGATCAGGAAGCATTGATGTATCCCCATCTGTCAATGGCAAGAGATCCTGCCACTAATGACTGCAAGACTCAAGTTACTCATAAAACTCTAGGTCCCATATCCAGAATAAATGAGTTGAAGTTGATGGAAAGAGACCCGTTGAAAGGAGAGCATTGAGGCATCTCTCATCAGTCAGCACAAGGAACAAAGCAGGAGCTTCATGATTTGGTGGAGATTAGATGAAGAACATGTTCACTAACCAACAACCTTATGTGTCTTTCGCATGTGCCAAATGCAAGTGGTACACAAAAAGGACCCTTTGAATAGCATCCAATGATGGAAAACTTTTGACAAAGGCAAGGAAACCACCAATAAGGATAATGGCATCCAAGACACTGCACGAATCCCAAAGTGTGAATAGATGTCTTTTCGTTGAACACAAGGGAAACCACCCAGTCAATGACCAATGATGAAATGTCGATTGTTGGGTTCAAGGTGACCTACCAATGATGAAAGTAGGGCCAGGGTGCATGATGAGACCAAAGTATCATGTGATTATGAGACAAACTGAGGGTATGGCCGACATGCAAAGTCAAGATTTCTGAGGAGTGGCTAACACAGGTTGATAGACTTCCTTTGAATAAGAGCATGAGACATATGGTGGACTCTGGCAGCATGGACTCAATGATGTGACAATTAGATGTAGGAGGCATCAATAGCGTTCTCTATAGGGACTAGAAGAGTAACCAGTCGGTAGAGAAAGCTCTATAGCGAGATCATCTTCCTAAGGCCATGCTAAACCCAAAATTATGATGACACGAGGACTCAATAACTTTGTGATATGTTCAAAGGCAACACGATTGTTGCCAATTACAATATAGTATTCCCTTGTTGCCCGTCTTTTTTTGTTTTTTCATAACAAATGAATGCTATGATACAGAGGAGCGAACGAGTGTCGCAAGTAAGCAAAACTAGTTCCAGCAGTGGAACGTACCTATGCTTAATGCAAGGAAATGCATGCAGGAGATGGACACTCGGGATGATGTTCACTCCAGGGTATATGGTGTCAAATTGCGAAGGATATAAACAAGGCTCTGCTTGGTTGAGGATGCAAAATGCTTAAGCAACGGTTTATAACGCAAAGCGAGAACCAGCTAAAGGCTCAATACTGCAAGCGAGGGCATGAAATCCAATCATAACTTAATGCCAAAAGATGTTCTTTTTTATATATTTTAGTCTACTTGGTGTGAAAAAGGGGTAAACTTGTGCCAAATAGACGTCTTTTCAAATCCAATTTACAAGTGTGAAAAAGACAAGTTCACTCGGCAATCTTTTCAATTTTTGGTAGCGAGTCGAAAAAGAGATTAACTAAGACTCATGACCTTTCAAATATAACTGTAACGAGCGTGAAAGGGACAAATCACTCTGTGATCTTTTCAGTTTTTGGACAAGTCGGAAAAGAGCTTAACTGAGACTTGTTTGGAAGATCTAGGCGGCAAGCCATGAGGGAGGCCAAGGCTCCCGTGTGGACCTTCTGTGGAATGTCGGTATCTTACGAAGAACCGACACAAGATTGGGAAGACCCAAAGATCTCCAAGTCGAGGAGGGAAAAGTGATAATGGAAGTTATTGTCTCCCTGTTATATCGGATAATGTCTCTTCCTGGAAAAGACATAGGCGAAGGCATTGGATACCCCATAAGACCATCCCAATCAAAGGGAACCTCGTCAAGACTTGGAGGGAGAGAAATCAGGAAGAGTAAAACCCTCTCTTGTTCAGAAGGTGAAGTAGTAGAAATGCTAAGGACATGGCATAGAAGGTATAGAATCAGAACCAAAAGGGTGGGATCGACCAAAAATTGCATTGGCACGACTGCTTCCTTAGACTTGTCACTCTCCGAGAGAAGAGTGAGGTCGATCGAATATTGCATCAATAAGACCACTTCCTCAACCATTGGTTGAATAGGATGCGAGACAACAAGGTCAAGAGGTGCATCACCCCAAAAAACAAGAGTGTTTTCGATCGAAGATTTCATCGGCACGACCGTTGGTTGACAAGATGCGAGACAACAAGGTCAAGAGACGCATCACCCCCGAACATAGGAGAGGTTTCGGTCAAATATTGCATCGACATGACCATAGGTGGAACGAGATGTGAGACAACAAGGTCAAAGGACGCATCAACCCCTAAAGGAAAAGAGGTGTCAGCCAAATATTTCATCGACATGATTGTTGTATCAATCAAATAAGGAATGGAGTGTTGTGAAATCATAGATGCCTCATATCCCGAAAGGCCCTTAGGTGAGCCCCACACTTCTGGTATCCCAACAGTGACAGGACATAAATGAGTAAGGTGACTTCCTTCACACATCTTGCAAAGGAATTTAGGCTTACGTCTAAGATGTCTAGGCTTCTCAATCATATGAATTCCCCCAGCATGACTTGCAGTGGCTGGTGACATGCTCCCATCATGACTTACAGAAGTTATTAGTAAATCTCCAACATGACTAGAAAAGGTTGGTGATGGATGTGCAGTGTGACTAGTAGTGACCAGACATGTGCCCCCAGCATGACTTGCAGCAGCTAGTTGCAGGTCTTCAACATGACTCGCAGAGTTTGTCGACCAATCTCCAACATGACTAGCAGAGGTTGGTGATATAATGCTAGTATGACATGCAGCGACTGGACTTGTGCCCCCAACATGACTTGCAGTGGATGGTTTCCGGTCTTCAACATGACTCGCAGAGGTTGTCGACCAATCTCCAACATGGCTAGCAGAGATTAGTGATATAACGCCAATATGACACACAGTGACTGGACTTGTGGTAGTGGTAAATTGCGTCATTTGAGATGAAGGTCCAAGGAAAGATTGGTTCTAAGAAATTGCAGGCCAGGAAGGATCTTGGTTTACACCCTATCCATATCCAGTAGGATAGTATCCTCCTCCATATTGATTCATAAAGGGTTGTAAGGGCATCGAAGTCGCTTGCGAAGAGAAAGCTACATGACAAGGGTTACTCATGTGAGGATATATGTTTCCCCCAGATGAAGGAACTTCATGAGGGAGGTTGCCCATACTATAAAAATAACTCCCCTCGGATGAAACACCAGAGGGTAGAGGGAGGTCTGCCATGGAAAAAGTGTTTGTAGGAACTGACATAGCGGAAGAAGGATAAGTGGACGGAGTCTAACACATGGAAGGATTGCTTAATTGGGCACTTACTTCTCGCATAGTGGACTCGTAGGAAGGAATATTCCAACCTCCTACCATAAGAGGTGTTTGAAGGATATGACTCCCACCAAACGGAGAGGGATAAGAAGGAGGCATCATGCCCCCAGACCCAAAACTTGTATTCTCATAAGGAGGCGAGACAGAAGATGGCAAGTGCGAAGATATATCAATCATACCATGATAAAAATGGTTAGAGACCCAAGGTGTGGACCGAGCGTTGTAGTTTTGCATACCATTATAAAAAGAGGAAGGGTCCATCCCCATGAAATTAGCAGGTATCATGGGGTGGGTAGCAGTGAATCAGGGAGCAAAAGAAACTCCACTGTCCATCATGATGAAACCCAAAATAGACTCCTAAGGTAAACTAGTAGTCAAAGAGCATACCAAAAAGTCAAACATCCAATATGCATGCAAATAGGCTAAAGCGACTGAGTGGTTTCCCTTGCTAAAGAAGGTATGTCTCGTCCAAGAGGGACCTGAGACTCCCCACTAAAGTTTGGAAGTAACAGAATCAGTTATAAGGGCCCTCATAGGCTTAACAACCAGTCGGTCAGATCCCCCCGAAGAGGTAATCCTCCATAAAGGTTGTGTGTTGTTTGACCCCTATCTGACTCAGGATACAAGCAGAATAACCCCTGCAAGTAACCTATGAGATACCTAAGTCAAGAAACTAATAAACCACTATATAATCGATGCACAGGCRAGCAGTCGTAAGTCTGGATTACTGTATGGGCAGGGTAGCAAAGCCCGAAACCTTGAAATCACTGCCTCTCACAGAGGTATGGGCACTAGCAAGATCCCCAAATACGAATAAATCCATAGAAATATCTCTGAYGCTAGGTGAGTATCCATGGGTTATCCCTTCAACTAACTTCACGCGACCTCGTGATTAACTCCGGTGTCAGAAGAGCCTCTTGATCTTACCAATTATACAATGGGCTTCTCAACTCCYTGTCTCAGACATATATGTTGATTTAATTGCCTTGGAGAAGTTTTCTCACAAGATCCTATTCCAAGGCACTAAATCCTAGGCTAGTTTGTGCACCCTAAAAATAAAATCGTGACTAATCATTTTTAGTTTAAAGCATAAATTTTATTGGTTGTGATTACTCAAAAAGGTATGGAAGTGAAACTCATGGTGTTATGACTCTGGAAGAAAATAAATACGGATATAATGCAAAGTCTATATTTAACTTTTCAATGAATGATATGCTAAATAAGAACAGTGCAGTCTTCAATTTCAACTCTGCAATTCAGAAGTAAAATGCAATATTTCACTATATGTGCTAAGCTAATGATAAAGATTCCAAGATGGAAATGCCAACCAATACAAAATGCCTATTTTTTTTGTATTTTCAATATACTAAAAAGAAAATGCATGAACTGATGAGAAACCTGATATATAAATTCTACTATGTATAAAAGTAATAACTCGAGCAGAATACCAAGCAGCCAAGCAGACATCCCAGAGAACAAGAACAAATCAAAAATGGAAAACAAAGAGAAAGACTCCGCCCAAAAATTCAACTCCAAACAGGTTTCCTATCATCCCAAATAATCTCAGCAGGCACTATAGAGACCTAAGAAGGCTCAGCAATCTTCAAATCCCACCCAGCAGTCACTAAACCAATCAAACAAACAAGGGGAAGTAGTATACGTCACTGTTCAGGAGAACAAAGCATATATACGCTTCTTGTAGTGAGACAACAAGTGTGTATACGCTACTGTCAAGGAAAAAAGGGCGTCTATGCTTTAAAACAAGGCCAGGCAAGGGCAAAAGGCTAAAAACTCAAACTCAAAGTGAACAGAATATGTCAAGCAGTGATACGACAAGAAATACAAAGGAAAAAGAGCAATGTAAAAAGAAAAAGTACTTCAACCCTTAGAAGGAAGATCTCTCCCCAGTGGACTCAACATTTATGTTACAAGGGGAAAACTCTCTATTGACAAGGGTAAACCACAACAAACATGTATGACTTCAAAAATCAACTCAATTCCAACATATGCTATATAGACTAATGTGCAATATAAGAAAGAGGCCTACCTCAATCCAACGTTTGATGATGTTCCATCGTTGAGGACTTTGACCCAAAGCTTTATACCTACAGGAAGTTCTCAACCAACTAGCAGAGAAAGTACATAGTGATGATATAAAAGGGGTTAGCACATCAGATAGCATAATCCATTAATAAACATTACAAACACGCCCATGGATAGTAATCATATATTTGTAAGA
>SNQJ01S0012791.1:165813-184172 GCA_010110895.2 Picea sitchensis
TAGCATAATCCATTAATAAACATTACAAACACGCCCATGGATAATAATCATATATTTGTAAGATACCAATAGGATGGGAAAGGAGTATTTCTATTAATAATTGATCAGCAGAAGTGACAACATTACAGACTTCCGTGTTGGCATGGTTCGAAACCAAGAAACCAAGTTCCTTCCAACTGGGTCTCCACCACTTCAATCCTCCACCAAAGGCAAGTTCATAGGAAAGAGGAAATGAGTTCCTCTCAACCATAGTGAAATATCTTGGGGGCTGAACATTATGTTCATACTTGAGGGACAAAGGGATGCAGAATCAATATGAAGTAATTTCTCCAGAGTAACTTTGCTCTCAAAGTTGAATGTTTTCTCCTCTTTTCCATAGCTCGAAATTGTACTCTTATAGCCTTCAGAATGCAACTGAAGGGCCGAGCTAGAAAATTCCAGTATATGGAAGGCCAAGGATCGGAGATCTTTTATTGTGACATGGAAACCCGACCTCGTTTTGTATTTTCTAGCACAAATCCTGATATACGCGAGTTGTAGTGGAGCAAAAAGCATATACGCATCTTGTATAACTAATAGAGAGCGTATATGTGGAAAAATGTATATTTTTGGCTCTGGATTCATCAAAAATGGATGATAAGTCTGCATAGGGAAATGGAAAAAGGCCCTCTATGCAAGATAGCAATGGTGAGGCAAATCTTGCTATAACAGTAACCATCATGTTTTTCTATTGTAATCATCAATGAAAGTGATGAGGTGGAGAGAATTGAATAAAGAAGTGTTGATTTTTCAATAAGATAGGTTCAAGCATGAAGTTCATTCCATTTTTATCATTTTACTTAAACCATAAACAATTTTTTGCAGCAACCAATATCACAAGAAGAAACATCATGCACAAGTACAAAAGAAGTATCCTGGGAAACCCTTCTCAACAAGGGAAGAAAACCCAGCCAATCCTCTGATATATTCTTCAAGAGAAAGACCTCTACCACCATAAAGACCTAGCACACAAAAGGGTGCTCACAAACCCTAGAAGACTAGCACCCAAGAGAGGTGTGCAATTTTCCCAAGAAGTAAGTACTTGTTGAAATTTTCAAACTCACACTAGTGATATGATTCCTCAATGGGGAATTTACCTTTATTTATATTAGACTGAACCTGTCAACAATAGTGTCTATTGGAACAACATATCCGACCTAAATAACTTAGAATATAATTAATAATTACCATATTAATTATCTTTTACATTAATTATCTTTCACTCTATGGTGGGGCCGACCTATACCCTTTACATCACAAATAGGGTTACAGGTAAGTCTGACTCATGTACAATATATAAAGGGATCTCATAAACCCACTAGCGCTCAGCCACTAGGGGCACATCCATCTGTGCTCAGCCATAGGGATGTCCACATCTCTATCTCACAGGAGAACCACACTCACTAGTTCTCAGGCACTAGGATCGTGTTCACATGTGCTCAGCCACAGGCACATCCAACTCAGCAAATCTCTTCCTCAATGTGTCTCACAAGAGAACCATCTGGAGTATCACATCATCTCATCTCCCTACATAGAGGAGGCCAATACATCGTTTCATCTTGTCTCAGACAGAACAATACACCCAACTCATGGGCTTCTCCACACACAGGGGGCACACAATATTCCATATATGTCTCAAAGAGGAACCACACACCCAACTCATGGGCTTCCCTACATAGGGGAACACAACATTCCATCTCCATCTCATAGAGGAACCACACACCTAGCTCATGGGCTTCACCACCTCACACAAGGGCACAATCTTCCATCTCTGTCTCAGAGAGGAACCACACACCCATCTCATGGGCACACCCAACTCATGGGCTCTCTCTCAGGTCGACTCACTTAGTCTATGTCCTGGAGGATGTCTCACACAACTGTAATCATCAACAAGAGGGAATCTCAAGAGGACCACATACATCACTATGAACCAACTACAATTGTTCTTGGGCAAGCCAAGCCTTATCCTTTCCAAACTTTTCCCTATGATGCTCGTTGATGACACAACCTTCACAAACACCCTGAGTGGAAAAAATTGGAGGTAAGACATGTACCATCTTAGACAATAGCTACAATTTACCAAATTTCAAGCAACCTAATCTTTCATGTTGTCGCTTACTTTGTTTGTCATCATGTGCAACATCGAAACAAAAAGTTTGTTTGTTGGATGAGGAGAAATAAGTAAACTTAAAAAAATTGGCACCTTGATCAACAAGATCACCAAATGAAACAATTTTGAACCCATTATTAATATCTTACAAGACATATCGATCAAGCTAAGCTTCAAATTTATATCCTTTTTGAAAAGCATGGTTAATAGAAATCAAATTGATGGGAATTCCCTCAACATGAAATACATCTTCCAGTGCACCATTAGGAACATCAACATTGCCAGACCCAACTACTGAAAGATTATTACCATCACTAATTGACACTTTTTGAGCCAAATGTTTTTCTTTGTGATAAGAGGTAAATAAAAAGCATTACCAGTCATGATTGGAGGCACTTGAATCCAATATCCATTCCATAGAAGAGGAGGACTTATAACTATTGGTTCTAGTGTGGACTTTCCAAAGGGTATATTTGTTGGTTCTAGTGTGTACTTGCCAGAATCATTTTATCTAAGAAAAGGTTAGTGTGCATGGGGGTGGCATAGTGAATTCCTATGGTTGGGTGACAATGATGTGACATTGTCTATGGTTAAACGATCATACCAAAATTTTAACATGGTATAAGAGCTAGTTTCCTTCGTAACAGTCTAACCGCTGGAAGAAAGATCCTCATTTTCCCCCATTGTCAAGCTCGTTGAGCACTTACTGAACCCACTAAAAGGGTCGCCTAAGTAGGGTGCATATTTTCCCTCGATCAGATCTGAAAATTTCCAACAAAGCTCTCCAAGATCCTATATCTCCTGCACAAGATGAAGAGAATGAGGTGAGTTATTTTCCTTTCCAATTTTTTGATAATACCTTATTCTATGATTCAAACAATGAAGAAGAAATGGAACCCTTGGACAAGCTAGAAGATGTATAGGCAAGCCTTCCATTTGATGAAGATATCCAAATACTTAAAGCTCCTGCAAAAGAAGAAGTAAGCAAGGTGAGTTACTTCCCTTTCCAAATTTTTAATGATTCTCTATCTTATCATGTGGAAAGTGAAGAAGTGTTGGATGTTCTAACCCCTTCATCTTATGATGAAGATGATGACTTTGTTGAAAATATTGATGAATTCATACATGTCAGGAAGCTTAAATGGGATGTGATTGGATATGATAAGGATCTGATTTACGACATTAAGGGTCATGTCCAAAATTTTCCTTTACCATTATCACATGAAGTTACTGATAAATTTGACATTTGGAAACAAGGACATGGCATGATTACAGATACTTTCCAAACACCCAAGGATGACCTAGTCCTTTATTCCCTGAATGATTTTCGATCATACCTTGAGGGTTTTGATGAATACTCCTTTGAGCACTTGGATTTATTCTATGAAGAAAGTTATCAACCATCGTTGTGCTTAGATCTTGATAAGAGTGAGGAAGTTGTTTTTCTGAAGCAAGATCATTGTGATAATATTCTCCAGCCACCTGCAATTACTTTATCTTGATGTGTCATTAAAGGTGCAGTTGGGAAGTATGTCTTTTGTATTGAGTTTCCTCTGAGGAAAACCCTAGAGTTCAAGGGTAGGTTGAATACCTCAAGAATAAGTTCATCATCTCATTCTTTCAACCTTCCCTAAAGAGTTTGTCAGTATTCTTCTAGGTCCTTGCCAATCCTTTCCCAGGCTTCAGATTGTGAAGACATACAAGGTAGTCGGCTTTCAAACCCTTTGAGTCAGTCTTTTGAGCCTTTGACTTCTCACGCTCCCTTCCTGAAATGGATTGATCACTTTCCTAAGGAAATGACTTGGAGCCATTTTGTCCCTCCCACCCACCTCCATGAGCTAGACATTGTGATTTTCGATGATACAATACTTTCCCTAACTCGTGTCATTTTTCTGCTTAACTTATCATTGTTTTGGTTTATGATGAAGCACAGAGGCAAGTATTGTGAGACATTGCTAGGGTGGTTTCACTGGACATTTGACTACACCTAGCATTCATCCAACAGGTAAGTAGAGGTAAGTAGGTAGGCATTTACATTCATTGTATAAACCATATGCATTTGATGCTAGAGTAGTTGTATTTCCACTTGTATATAAGCTTTCTTTCATTTTCTGTACTATATATATATATATATGATTCAGGGGTGATATCACCACCCAAAATGATTACTAATAGTTTTATGTTGAGATCAGGCAGGTCATGGGTTATGCCAAAGATGTTGAGATTCTCATGCGCTCTATGGTGAGCACATGTCCCTGAGTTGGATCCAGATGTTATCCCCTAACCTAGGGATAAATAAGGAGATTATGTCTCGAGGCCCATAGGTCCTAGACATGGAGTACCGAGAGTCAAATCGACTTGAGCATGACCCTGGAGGGACCATCCTTTTCTTCTTTAGCACCTCCACTTTCTTAGCAATAGCAGCATCCATCACATTGGTTTGGTCTTGTAGTAGAAATGAGTCTTGCTCCATGAGGTAATGAGTCTGGGTATCATGGTATGTGTCACTTTGATTCTCAAAACTTTTGAATATGTTCATTTGATTATGTTTTCTTCTAACGTGTGCTTGGACCTTATGCCTTTCCACTTTACCACACCTGGGGGGAATGACAGAATTCCCTAGTAAGATGGTTCCCATAGGGTTTGAGTTGCCACTTGGGGGATTCATGAGAGGTCATCGTCCACTCCCACCATACTTACCACCCTTCATCTTTTTCCTGCTCATCCATCCTATTACACTGGTCTCGGCATTGGGTTGACCAAATATCTAAGGGTTGTACCTTGCCTTGTGGGAATAAGGGGCTAAAGGCCCAGAGGGTAAAAGTAGTTGGAAAAAGACAAAATACAATAGAATGAAACCTTGATATTCTTCGCCCAGGGATCCCCGAGAAAGAAATAAAAAGATTATCATCAAGAAACAGAGGGACCCATAAACAATAATAAATCAAGACCCAGTTGGAGGATAGGGGGTCTCATCACGAGCCAACCTATTAGGTCCATGGCCATGTATCATTATGACACTAATGACAGTTGGTCACCATGCCAGGGTAGTGGCTCTTGGTGGAATAGCCAAGAGAAAGGGGGTCTCATCATGACCCAGCCTTCTCATTTCTGTGAAATGCTTGTGGGTAACATTGCCACCACTGGTCACCATTCCAGGGCAGTGTCCCTTAACTAGCCTCTTGAAATAAAAAGCAATAAGAATAAAAGATAAAAGGCATGAATGGGCTTTGAAACATTTGCATCCATGACAAGGTGCAGCTCACCCTTTTCAGAGGCACCCAAAGGTAAGCCATATATTTCCCTACTATCATTGCACCCCTTGCCCAAACATCCCTTACCACCTCATCCACTCACATGGACTAGATTTGACTTCACCCGGGAACATCCCACATAAAATTAGCATTATCCCAATAGGATGTCCTAGCATCCCCTTCAAACTTGGCTTGTATAATAGCATAACTTCTTTGAGCACTTGTCCGGGTAAAATGGGTTTCATGCACATGTTTAAATAACTTTATGACTAGATGTGATTGTCATTGTTATGATCCCTATGACTTATGAGCCCATGGAGGACGTATTTGTTTATTTTATAGGGCCACACCCGATGGAAAGGTACATATGAGGAGATGATTAGTTCGGACCTCCATATGGATAAAATCCCACCTGATGGATGTTGACGACCTAGCTAGGGGCAGAGACAGATCAGGGGATTGCACCAGAGAGAAAGGATGATGTTCCACCATGGGCATCCTGGTAGGCTTGGACCTAGAGAGGTTGTTCCCTTTCCACCGTGATGTAGGCCTTGGAAGGCCCATGATGCCACCCAGGTCACCCATGACATCACCCAGCGTTTTGGATGTTTTGGAGGCAGTTGTGTGCCAAGTGGAACATGTGGCAGGTTCCTGAGGCCCAAGGAAGCCTAACGTTTTGCTCCAAGAATCCAACGTTTCCCAAAAAGGGCCTCACGTCACCCTAAAAGGGCATGATGTCACCTTTATAGCTTATTTTAGGGTTTAATTATGACATTTAATGTAAAAACTGGATATTATGTGTAACAGACCATGTCAGTCTTTTTTACCTAATTATGGTCTTTATAATTGTATAAATAAGGGGAAAATCACTCTTACTATTCAACATCTTTCACTCACACTGGTGAGGACTGAAATTTGTGCCCTCCTTAGGGTTTCTTCGCTGAAATTTTAGGCGCACTTGTTGAGGAAGGCTAAATCTTGGAGTATTTTGACAAGTTTCTTGGTGGAAGTGTTCAACTAGGTTTTTTCTTTATTATTCTTGATGAATGTAAGTGATATTTTTGCAATTATTCTTAATTGAATGGTTATATTTTATTTCTCTTGCATTTACATTAAATATTATGAAATTGCTTAACAAAACACTGGGAAGACTAGCACATGTTATTGTCCCAGCTTGAAAAGCCTTCACCTACTAGATCTTGTCAAAAGGCCATTTTTCTTGAAGCATGTGCTAAGGCCTTTCCATTCCAACACCTTAAGTATCCATTGCTTCATCTTAGCCAATTTTTTGCTTCATCTTTGAGTTAAGGAGGGAGGAAATTCTACTAAGGCCTAGGGTTGCCTACACCTTAGTAGCCAGTTCCCCCTAGGGTTTGATAATTGGACCCTTCGGTTACCAACACTCCAATCTACCAATGTCTCTTGTCCTTGACTCTCCTACTATCATTTTCTTCAACATTTGTTGCCATATTCATTGACTCCATTTTCCCTAAAGCACTAGTCTAAGTCCTCCTTTGAGTAATTGATCAAAACAACCATCAAAACCTATTCTTTGAGCAACCTACTAACACTTTCTAACCCTGGAATAGCCTAACCTACTGACTATATTGTTGTTGTTACTAAAGTAAGCTACAACCATTAAATGTAGCATTAAAATATTATAAAAGCAATTGAAAAGGATGATTTATACATTGTCTTGTTTGCTTCTAACAAATGTTAGTATTATTATTTCAATGTTTGATGATTCTTAGTCATTTTGGAAGCTATTTCAAGGCATTTAATGTGAAGTATTGCCTTATAAATATTGTTGTTATAATTTTCTGTTTACTTCATCGTTATTAGCTAATTTCTTTTATTGAGAAAGTCTATGATTTTATGAAGTGCTAACCAGCAAGTGTACTTGCAAATATATATAGTTTTCTTGTTGCTTTGTTTTGGACAGGTACACTTTGACATATTTTATTTCATTAGTTATAAAACCGGACTTTCTAATCGGTGGTGACTTGTGAGACGGGACCTTTATCTAGCCACTTTGACTTTTCCTTCTCAAAACCCCCAGGTCACTAGGGACGTCTCCCCTGGGCCTACCACCCTAAATAGAAAGAGACATCCTATTGAGGTGATAGTGATAGGATAGTCTCCATTTACGCCAATTTTCTCTCCTTTAACCTTCTCTTCTATCAAAGTACAAATTGCGCGATAACATTACAAAGGGGAGCAATGAAGCTCTAGTATGTCATTGCAGATGACTAGATAGTTGACTTGTTGACCAAGCCTCTGTTGAGAGTGAAGTTTGTATACTTCAGAGACAAGCTGGGTGTGGTCAAGAAGGACATCCCTAGTAAGAGGGAGTGATGAGTTACAGATGTGATTCCAAGGCAGCAGCTTCAGCATGTGACAATGGCAGCAAGTAGTCATTCACGGTCACTTTACTGCTACTCCATTGAAATTGTCTGGTACGCAGAAGGTTACTCCAGTAAAAAAGTCTAGTATGTCGAGTTACTTCTACTCCAATGAAAAAGTCTGGTACACAGAGGGATACCCCAATGAAAAAGTCTAGTACGTCGAGTTATTGCTACTCCAATGAAAAATTCTGGTACATAGAGGGCTACTCTAGTGAAAAAATATGGTACACCGAGTTACTGCTATTCCAGTGAAAAAATATGGTAAGTAGAGGGATACTCTAGTGAAAAAATTTGGTACGTCGAGTTACTTCTACTATAGTGAAAAAGTATGGTACGTAGAGGGATACTCCAGTGAAAAAGTTTGGTACGTCGAGTTACTGCTACTCCCGTGAAAAAGTATGGTATGCAGATTTCTACTCCAGTGAAATAGTTTGGTATGCACATTACTGACTGTGGAACCAGTTACCATGACCTCGCAAAAGGTCAGTATATTTCATTCCTTTAGGTCTAGTTAGTTACCCATATTTTCAAGTTGGTGGGCCAACTTGTCTGGTTGGAGGTATTTCCTAGCCTTGGGCTAGATGGATAGTGTGTGCACACTACATCGCCTAATCCTTGTGATTATATGTCTGGTCATTGTGGACCAGTTTCCTGGTGTGCCAACCAGAGGTTACTAGTTCATTGTGAACTAGATGTCAGATTTTGTGTGAGATGACGAGTTACTAGTTCCTTGTGGACTAGATGTCAGATTTTGTGTGAGTTGGCGAGTTACTAGTTCTTTATGAACTAGATGTCAAGTTTTGTGTGAGTTGACGAGTTACTAGTTCTTTATGAACTAGATGTCAAGTTTTGTGTGAGTTGACGAGTTACTAGATCTTTATGAACTAGATGTCAAATTCGGTGTGAGTTGACGAGCTACTAGTTCTTTATGAACTAGATGTCAGATTCCATGTGAGATGACGAGTTACTAGTTCTTTATGAAATAGATGTCAGATTTTGTATGAGCTAAAGAGTTGCAGTTTCCCAAACTCTGCTTGGATTGGGTAGTAGCGCAATTTTGTGTAAATTGGCTCAATTGCATATTCCGAGGCATGTATGGATATAATGGTTATACTTGTGACATGATATGTTTGATCAAGAGATAGTCTATGTGGCTATGATACTTGTTACATGATTTGTTTGATCATGATATGGTCATCTGGCCATGTTACTTGAGACATGATCTATTTGATCATGAGATAGATTGTGTGTCTATGGTGATGCTACCTGTAGACTGGTCTGGAAGACTATGTGAGTTTTTCCGATGCCATGTGAGATGGATGGATGAGTTTGAGAGCATTACATGAAGAAAATCTTAGTCAATACCTCCCTAGCTAAGAAGGAGTGTTGATGTTTTGGTAGCTGTGGGAGTTATTAACCTCCAAGTGTAACCTTTGTACTTAGATTAGAATATTCTAGAAGTAAGAGAACCATTAAACAGATGTGTGGAAACCCTAGAAGAGAAGTTGGCCCAAGGAGAATAATAATAAAGAAATAAGAAACCCATAAAGAGAAGTCGTCCCTGCCAGAAAAAGTCAAAGTAATTTATATCTGCTAGAAAAGACAAGTCGGCCCTGTGGGAAAAGTTCACCGGAAGAATAAGTATAAATAAGGTGATGCATTATCTCATTTGTGCACTCACTCACTTAGCTAGTGCACAAATCTAAGGAGGAACTGCAGTGGCATCTAGGGCGCAAGTTTGGAAAGTTGTAGTTGTAGTTGGAGAGGGTGCAAGTCTGAAGGAATAGTGTAGTGGTTTTTCTGGTATCTCTCTTGTGCTTCTCTTGGTGTAAGGTACTCTATCTTTGTATGATTATTGTGTTGTTTTTGCAACAGTATTGTGGCTAGAGTTTATCTGTTGGCTCTAGTGTGGACTTGTCGGAATCATTCTATCTAAGAAAAGGTTAGTGTGCTCGGGGGTGGCATTGTGAATGCCTATGGTTGGGTGACAATGATGTGACATTGTCTATGGTTAAAAGAGAATACCAAAATTTTAACACCATAAACATTCAATACTTGACCAATAAGACTTACTTAACCAAGTCAAAGTGCATAAGGAAACCCTAGCTCAATATCATGCACCAACAATAAGACAAAACATCCACAAGATCCATACTCCAAAAGTGTGCACAAGTAGTCCTTAACAAAAAAGAGAAGAAGAGAGCAAATAGTAGGTCGACCCCTCAAGTAGCCTCTAAGAATAGCTAATCACCATGTCTCATCATCAAAGACTCTAACTCATCAAAGTAGTGCCCCAATGGAAAACAAGACACAATCCATGACATCATCATCCATATGCTCAACTCCCAAGGTGAAAATACCAACGTCTAAGGTGGAATGAAGGTGCATATCATCTCTGCATGATATCCAATCATGTGTTGGTGCAACGACCTCCATCCAATTCCTAATAACCTCTAGGGTACAACACGCAGGTTGTGAGATTCTTGCCAATATGTGTGTTGACATGACTGTATCTGCAAATTAAAAGCGCATATGTCCATCGTCCAAGGTTCAAGAGGTATGAGAGCTTGTATTGTAGGGAACGAAGTTATAAAGTGGCCCAATGCTCTGCATCACACGTGTTATGTCCTGTATAATGTGCACAATGTCCTAGGTGAAATCATGGGGATGTCCTCCAAAGACCATGTTTGGTGCACCCAATTCAGTCAAAACCATGGAGTCAAGTAAAACCAACAATCATAATGGGAAATAGTCCTTATAATCATACAAAGTAAACCATCTATTAATAGAAAATCCGAAATGAACAATTCTCATTAGGTATCTCCTTCAAACTTCACACAAGCTCAAGACTTTATACAATTTGGCAAGTTTAAGTATGGGAGGACCATCGAAAGACTCTATCAGGTGTTCCAGTACCCAAGTAGAGAGATATTTCCTAGAAGGACCCATCGGAGATATGTTATGAATATGAGGTGGGTATAGGGTTTACTTCTGGGCATGGGGTCATTAACATGCAAGACAATGTATGGAATCACTTCCATGGTGCCTTTGTAGAGGGTGTGTGTGGCACTTGAGTTACCCTTTCCTCGACACTTTTTTCATTCCAAACCCCTTAATTTCCTTTTACTTTATTTATTTGAATCGCAAGTCCCCTTGAAAAGGTTTCAAGCATTTATTATCACTTCCTTTGCTTTTCATTTGTGATATATTCAAGTCCTCTTTAATTGATAATGTGTTTATACGCATTAGGACTAGGGGTGATCACCATTAATGAGGGGGTAGAGCTCAAGTATGGACTATGTCTTTTGAATGTCCTCATTATCCTTGTCTAAACTTTCTTTCTTTATTATTGGCCAGTTGCAATCTACCTCTAGGTCTTTAGCCCCTTCTTCTCATAAGAGAATGAGGTACATGCCTTTTTGGCATACATGTATCCACCATTACCCAAAAGGTGGGAAAATGGAAAGATCAAAGATGTAAAAGTGGTAAGTATCATTGGGAATAGTAGGCTACCCCTTTCAAGGAACCACCAATACTACCCCTTTTTCCCAAGAGTGACAACACAAGACTAGGATGGCCACCAAGGTGAAACAAGGAAAAAAAAATAACTTCTGAGATTATGATTCATTATCCAACTTCAACCTATGATCATTACTCAAATGTCCAATGTATTAAATGTGAAACTTTATATAAAACAAGGACTAATGTACCTCTTAATGTGTCGGAACACCATATCCCAATGAGCTTCATTGATTGAGTGTGATGAGCCATGTTGATGAAGAAAGAGGCATATGAGGGGGGATATTGGGTTGTTGTATGTGGACATGTTGTTCATCATCATCATAGGATAATTGTCTTCATTGTGAGACATGAGACATGATCAACTCTAGTTACCCCTAGGTGGGAGGGGGTAGCAAGCATCATTAGAAACGTTGTTTGAAGTACTAGGAACATTAGGCTTAATGTCATTTTTAGGACCTTTGTATGCATTATTTTTGTCATGAGCTAAGTGTGCATTTCCAACAACAATCTCACCTGATGATAGTAGCCTTTCATGTTCATAAGTTAATCCTTTGCAGAAGTATTCAAAATAATGTTTGAGAGTTCCCTTAGACATTTCAATTTCTCTATTTCTAGTTTGAATAAACAAATCATAGATTGGAGGTAATTTCTTCTCTACTAGAGTAAGGAGTGTTGTATCATTATTTTCATAATCAAAACCACAATTATTTAGTTTCTCAACATAAATCTAGAAGCATATAATGAATTTTCATGCGAGTGTTGAAAGGCGAATGTCAAAATACACCACTCAAACTTTGTCTATTAATTTTGATTTATTAAAAAGTATCATACATGTGCATTATTAGTCCCAAGTTCAATAAATTCATACAACTTACAACATTATGATACATAATGTGGCTAAGGCATATAAGGGTTTGGGTGGGGTTGGATAACAAATTTGAGTCATTGAATGGTCGTTGAGGAGATTCAAATTCTTATGATCCTTGTTTTTAGTGACGAAATGAAGAGGTTGATGCACCCATGATTTTTTGTGGAATATGTGCTCTTTCTCTTCAATTATATCATGCTAAATGAGGTTGAGTTTATGTACATTGTGAGAACAATGTTGGAGGACTCTGGTACAAAATTTGTTGCTTTCTTCCCTCGATCCTATTTTGGTAGATCAATAATATATACCAAAAAATATGTCTACACGTGACATGTGTGATTAGAGTGTAAAGTCATTTTCTATGTATCACACCAATTACCATTGTCATTAGAGTGAAAGTCATCTTCTATGTATCACACAAATATGTAGTGCTTTCATGAAATTGCTCCACTTAATGTTGGGATCATGTGATCTTCATACTATTGGTTGTGTGCTTCCCACCAAGACTTGGAAATGAAGGGCATCTTCATTTTCATGGCCTTTATATTATCATGGTCAATGAAGTTGTCAACTTCATAGTACATTTGGAGCATAATAAACCACTAGTGGAGTGCCTTAACATCAACCTTCCCCTCGAACAACATGATGTGATTAATATTCACATTTAAGTCATTCCTACCACCAAATAGGAACAATCTATGTTGAGCAATTGTTCCATGCATAGTTTAATGCACTATTCTTCTAAAGAGTTCAGGAAACTTATTATAGATTTCCTAGAGTTGTTTCTAATGGGATTCTTTGATATTGATTGCACAATGCTTGCATCATGTATGGTAGATCTAGTTGAATTGATGTTACCCATATTTTTTTATCATATTGAATGTGTTATAAGGTTGGTAAGAGGAGTTGGATCAACCCCATTCTTCTAATACTCATATCTGGTCCAAACAGACATTCAACTTTGCTCTAGTTTAATGAGCCATGCAGAAGTACATGCAATGACAAATGAAGCTATGGGTAAAGTGTATGATCTCTAATAACAATGATCAAGAGCTAGGTAGAATCAATATTTGAAAGTATTATATGCTTTAATTCTATGAAGAATAATCGATCCAAATAGACATTCAACTTTTCTCTAGTTTATTGAGCCATGAAAAAGTACATGCAATGACAAATGAAGCTATGGGTAAAGTGTATGATCTCTAATAACAATGATCAAGAGCTAGGTAGGATCAATATTTGCAAGTATTCCATACTTTTATTCTATGAAGAATAATCAAATAGTGTGACTTGAGTTGTGCTAAAGCAAAGTAACAAACTCATTGTGATGGAGTAGAATGACTAAAATACTATTGTACAAAAAATAAAAAGCACGGAACAAAATAGGAATTAAGGTGAGAAGTGACATTTGCAATTTTAGAATTAGAGAATGCATAACACAAAGTGCACTAACATGAAAAATACTTAAGCAATTAAGTGAACATTCATTAACACTTACATTGTATTTATGCAAATTTAACGATGCTATGATAAAACTAGTGGAACTATTAGCATACATTCACCTTTCAGCACTTACATGCCAATTCATTATACTTCTAAAGTGGTGAATTTTCTTAGCTCTCAATATAGATCAACAATTAAATAATATAAACTAGCAATTGCTTCAATAGGTGCAAAAATACATCGATAGAATGCTTAGTGCAAGCAAAAATGCCAAAAGATGCGACATAAATAAATAGAATCCATGCAAGTGAGCATGCATACTAAGCATCTAATATTTTGTAGCACAAATGGAAATTAAATACAATAACAAGGGAGTTGAGGGAAAGTGTGGTTTCATAAATACAAATCAAAAGATTTAAAATGTAAATCTATATTTCATAAACTAAGTGTGATTTTATAAATTTAAAACAATAATTAAAATTTAAAGTTAAAGTAAAATATTTCAAATCTCTTGGACTGAAGTTTGAGAGCACAAAATTTAAACTTTAAGTATATATTGACAAAAAGAAAATCCCTCAATAAGTATGAACAATATTGGGAAAGGTCACATACACATATAGCACATTGATAGATTGTTTTCTATATGTGTAAGTGTCTTTTTTGTCTGATGTAATTGTTGTTCGAGTTGTCTTGCAGAACAAAGTGGCATGCCATATATAATATCATATTTTTTTATTCATTTGTACAATGACAATTATTTATGGTTATAAATTGAATGATCTTCAAATATTATAGTCTATAGGGTCCGTTGACCGAGCAAGCCAACTCTATAGTGCTCGCCTTGGAGGTGAACGTGGCATATTTGGCCAATTGACCCCTTTTAATTTTACCAACTCTTTCTTGCTCTATTTTAAACTTGCCCTCTCTACTTCTCCATTCTATCTCATACGTTGGATAAAATAGTTAATGAGCCATGTCATAAAAGCATGAGTATGTCACTTGCTCAAGGTCCCAACAAAAGTGGAAAACCATTGTACCTAACAAAAGAGTGTATAGACTTTTAGAAAATTAACAAAGGACATGGACAACATAATCATTGATGGCCAGTGGTATGTGTGAGGTTTTTGGGAAGTTGGAACTAATGACTTCTAAATACAAACAAGCATATGTGGTCACAACTTGTTAAAAATCCCAAAACAATTGTAATCACATAAAATTTGTGTTATGACCATTTCCTGTATTTGGTAGCTTAGTGTGGGCACTATGGGAAGAAATAGGATTGTATGACTCTCAAATTTAGTATTTGAACACATCGGGGGCACATAGAATTCAACAATTACATGCTATCAATCATTTCCTTGCAACTTGGTGGTACTCGAATCTAAGAAACTATTGGTCCATGAATATTGACATTTGTGTATGAGAATTAGCACATGTTAGACACATTTAGTCTTTCCAAGTTTTACAAGCGTAAAGAACATTTAGAAATCCATACATAATTAAAGGTGTAGGTTCAAGTTGTAAATCCATACATAATTAAAGGTGTAGGTTCAAGTTGGCAAGCCATAGTTAGTGAGCCACAAGGTTTAGGTAACATCAACCCAATCAAGTATCGAACCGGCCTTTCTATCTCTTGCTATCATTTAGCCCTCCTCCATAAATTACAACTTGGCAACTCACAACATGCAGATGTGGAATCTCATTGGTACCCTTGTCTCATGTTTATGGACCCATCCTAATCAATGAAAGGTTTCTTGAATTTGTCTACAAAGCCAACAACAAAGTTTCATTAAGCGTACGACCATTAAGCAAGCATACAAGGCCCTGACTAAACTTAATTGAAAGGAGGCACCTAGCGCGTCTCTAGTCTGACTAGTAAGGAAAGGAATCATGTTTGTTACAATAGCCTTAAACATGACAAGGTTCCCCGCACGTGAGTTGGATTCTAGGTTTGGGAGATATTAATTGTTGCAAGAAAGCATGACATCCCTTTGAAACATATTTCTTATGTTAATTGCAGGGCCCTAGGTGTCCTAGTCTTCCAACTCCATATAATTAAAGATGTCCTAATCTACAAACTCCATATTCAACATGGAATTCACCTATTATCCCTATAAATTGTGAAGGTTGTTGTGAATCAAGCGGTGGTGAACAAGAAGTAGATGGGGCATGTTACCACACAAACCAACGCCTTTGCTCAAACTCCCAATGATGGGTACTAGCCTTGTGGAACTAGGAGGTTGGCCATTGTCGCCTCGCCAACTCTCCTCTACACTTTGGGCTAGGGTAAATGGAATCCTAACCAAGGGGGGCTTCCCTATGGGTTACTAAGCTTAATGTGTGTAGTGGATAGTGGGAGTACGGGAAATCTTAGCAACATAAATATAGATGATGAAATTAAAATGGAATTTAGATGGTTGGGAGTGGTGGATAAAAGGGAGATCAGTGCCTTTTATTGCTTGGGCAATGGAGTCATGTAAGTAATCTTAGAGGGTGGTTCTAAAGGAAGATTAGGTGGCAGCCTACAATCAATCGATAAGCAAACTACAAATCAAATTTGGTTGTTTGATATACAAGTGATATGGTGGAGAGGGGCTATAACATATCCACTACTCAAAGAAAATTGCAAAGGCGGCCTCTACCACAGATTATCTACAGACACACCTAATCACGTGATATAGGATGTGTGATGTTTCTATCTTGAAAGTAAAGGATACAAAAAGGAGATAAGAGGGAGGAAAAACAATTACCCTAGCCCTTTCTAATTAAAATGAAGCACCTTTCCTTGCCCCTTGTGTTTCCTTTGACAACCATAGACCAGCAAAAAAAATTCCAATACTAGCATAGAGAACTAATAGCCACTCATAAAAAAATGTTTATACATCACTCTATTACTTGGACAAAACAAAGATAAAAATACTCAAATAGCTTAACTTATTTTATTTGCATTGAATATCCTTCTCCAATCAAATCCATCTTGCAAATGGAATGAACAAACCCTTTTATAGGTTTGAGCTCAAACTCCTTATACAATAAAATATGATTTAATCTCCCAAAATTGCTTTTTCCTCCCGAAATACAAATAAAATAATACTCTTAACAACTCACTTGTTAGTCCCTGTGAGCAAAGAGGGACTATAGCAATCGATAAATTGTTGACCTGGTATTAAATTGTGCATTGACCACAAATATTTTCATATTATCTATTGTTGGAACAAGGGAAGTGAAAACATCGATTTTTATATAATAGAAAGTACCATGTTTGTCAATATCTGATTGGACAATGGATTGGAGGTCTTATTGTCAGCTTCGCTATTCCCAATGCTATATTTGTTGGCATATCCAAAGTATTTGAATCGTATAGAATATTTTTGAATCATATATTTTCTTATGCATTGGTCAAAGGTGGATTAATGCTAGCATTAGTTCGAATGTTTCCTTAAGCATTTTATGTTAGCTTGAATACATTGTCTACCATATTAGTATGTTTGTTTTTTGCTTTATTGTTTCTTGCTTCGAGAGAAGAGGCTTGCCATGCTACATTTTTTCTTAAATGTTTGTACAAGGCTAGGCCCTTAGACGGTCCTGACAGTCTTAAGTGTTTACCTAACAAGTCTGGCAGTCTTAAATGTTTATTGTACAAGTGCGTTGGAATACAGTTTCGTTCCATTTTTTTGATGGTAGTCGGGCATCTTCCGTCGATTTTTATATAATAAAAAGTACCATCTTTGTCAAGATGTGATTGGATGACGGATTAGAGGTATTTTTTCCGGATGATTCTATTCCCAATGTTATATATGTTGGCATATCCAAAGTATTTCATCGTATATGGTCTTTTAGAATCATATATTTTCTTATGCAATGGTCAAAGTTGGATTAATGCTAGCATTAGTTCAAATGTTTCCTTTAGCAATTTCTAGTAGCTAAAATACATTGTCTACCATATTAGTATGTGTGATTTTTGTTTTATTGTTGCGGAATTCGAGAGAACAGGTCTGCCACGCTGCATTTTTTCTTAAATGTTTGTACAGGGCTAGGCCCTTAGGCGGTCTTGACATTTTTAAGTGTTTACATGACAGGTTAAATGTTTATTGTGCAAAAGCATTGGGATACAGTTTCGCTCCATTTTTTTTATGTTGGGCATCATTGCTTCAGTGGTTGATGCTTGTTCATTGCTTGGTTCCATGGTTGTTGTTCTTGTTTGATTCAACTTTGCAAATTTGAGGTTCTGCAGTTGCAGTTGGACATCTTCGTGGCTATTCATTGGTTTGTTGTTCTTCAACTTTGCAAGTTGTTGGACCTGTTATTGTGGTTTCTAGTTTTTGTGGCTGGCCTCTTGTCATACCTCGTTGACGAGTAATTTTCCCTGTTGTTGTTTTTCAATGGTGGGGGTCCTTGCCTCCAAATTCTGTTGCAGACCATCTTTGTATGTGCTCTTAATTTATGTTCCTGGAAACCATGTGTCTTCATATTCCGACTGCGATGTTCATAGATATTTGGAAAATTGCAATGCGAAGGGGTTCTCGAAAAGTAGTTCGAAGCTATTAGAAGAGGGAACCATCAGCCAGAGTGTAGATGCAGGGAATGCTTTTATTCTATGGGTCGGAAAACTATGCCCACTTGTTGTCTTTCTGTCGAGTAAATTTATGGTGTTATTTATTTGTGTTGTTTCTTCTATTTGGTACCCAGTTTCGGGTTTGTAGTTTTCCTATTTTGCT
>SNQJ01S0012791.1:184222-194241 GCA_010110895.2 Picea sitchensis
GCTATTATTTTTTTTTCCCCCTTTTCTTTGTCTTCAGACAAAGTGAAAGTATGTAACAAACAACTTCAAAATCAGAGTTGAGAAGATGGAATAAGTAATAGATGTTGATTCGTATGAAATAGATACACAGTCCATTATACATGGCAACATTGACGTGTCTTTGCATAGCAATGGCCTCTTTAGATTGGATGCATTCTCGTATACTGCAAGGGATTGCCTTTTCGATACATTCTAGGTTCTGTTGCATTTCCGGCATTCGTCGACCGAGCTGCGCAATGGATTGATAGATTATTTCTTGGCCTATTTAAAAAATGGTGATGCGAAGGCATTGAACTCCTATGAATATGAACTGGAATTTGGTTTTCTTCGGCAATTGCACGGAATACATCATGTCGCTACGTATTTTTCAAAGATGCGGTTGTATGCATATCCAGCTTTTCCTGCACATGAGAGGGGACTTTGGGGAGACACATTTTGTATACAGTGGCTATCTAACTGGCTCAATATATCGGTTGGAATATGGTCATTGACAAGAAAAAGAAGATATCTACTATTCAACAAAGTTGCCTCTGACAATCCATATTTCATCTTGTTCCATGATGTCAATGTTATCAGTGGTCATTATGAACCACTCTTGTACAGAAAAATGTCCATATGCAATGTTGAAGTACCTCATATTTACTTGTCCCTCTTTTGTAAAGACCTTGAATCGCAGTGGAAACGGATTATGCATCGCATAGATTGCCATGGTTTACAGCTGGCAACAAATGTTGTGTCTAACTGTAGAGATAGACTGTTTAATGCAATTTTTTGTTTGTTAACAACGGAGTTTGATGTGCATTCGTTGCGGCTTTACACCATGCAGTCCTTTTGCAATGCAATTGTAGGCGGAAGCCAACAGGTTTTTAGGTGCTTACATCAGCACCTTTTTCCATATCTCCTGGAAAATATGTCGGCAGTTGGAACTTGGTAGGAATACCTTGTAAACATGGCACTTCCATATGAAAAAGGGAATGTGGAGGGTTGCAGATTCTGTTTCCAATGGTTGTCTATGAAATTCAGAGTAAATATCCAGGTCTGGTCGGCATTGCCAGATGGCACTGTCCATTCTTGCTTTACTGATTCAAATTATGATTGAACATTTGACATCCTCTCATTGAAAACAGATACAACACATATCCATTATGAACCTTTGCTTAAATGTATCGGTGGTTCACGGTTGGATGTCCATGCCACCCAAACCGCATCGAATCTACATACACGCAGCATGCTTTTTAGTGAGAATGAAACTCTTGCCGGGTGCGATATGGACATAGAGGGCTTGAACAAAAAAATGATGCTTGTGATGAGCCCATACAGGGCTTAAACAAAAAACGTAGAGTAAGTTATCACAACTTCAAAAAAACTATGCATCAAATTCGTCCCTGTTGTGATGAGGCCACGCATGCCTTGAACAAAAAACGTAGACTAGGTTATCAGTACCTGTGTCAGAGTGAAATTCATCCCAATTTCCATCAACTCATCGTGCCCTTGGGCAAGAAATGTAGAGTAAGTTACCACAACTTGAAAAAGGTCATGCGCGAGAGAAAGAAATACATTTCCATGCTTCCTATTAGAGAGAAAGCCACATATCGCAATCTAAAGAAACTTATCCGTGCACAAAAAAACAGAAACATGTGCGGTCGCATATCCCAAAATGGTCGTGCAACCGTCACATTTCATGCGTTAGCAGCAACACCATGGACTACTCGCAATGAAAACCAAGAAACAGTTTCTACCAATACTTCCCTGCGAAAGAAAAATGCAAGACAGACGTACATGAAACAAAATAAAGATACTCCTTCCATTAGATGTGCAATTTGTGAGCAACTGAATTTCTCAAAAAATAGCAAGTCTTTCACAACTGCTTTGCAAGCATAATACCTCCAATTGGCAGCGCACGATAAAGCATTTTCCAGTAACAAAATTTGTCTTCCATGCAAATGGTCGCTTGAAAATGGAAAATTGCCACAGTTTGCAACCCCTGACCAAATAAGATGTAATGCACCACTACCATATGTAAGTGCACTTACGAAACTTGAGGAGAGACTTGTCTCTCTCCGAATTGCATTTGCTCAAATCAGGCCTTGGGGATATAAACGACCCAAGATGAGCTTAATAGGATCAATTATTAATGTGCATGTTCAACTAGATGTTGTGCAAATAGCCTTGCCACAATTCATTAACAATACAATGACAATTGTCGTGGTTCTGAAAAGATGCTTGCGATACAAAAATTCCTATCAGACAGGAAAAGTGTGTGTGCATGTTGTTATGAAAGCATTAAAGGAATTATGTTTAAGGGCCCTGTACAAAGCACAAAACATTTGTATAAATGACAACTGGAATAGTGTTCTTGCAGAAGAGGATGGCAAATCCATAGACACTTTCGAAAATCCTAGTGAATTTGATACAAGTGATGAATCAGAGAATGAAGCGCATGTTGAGACATTGGTGCATGGATTCACTAATTCACAGTGCATTCGTGATTTGCAAGACAATATTGTTGAAATTGCACCTGTTGAGGGGCAGCGTCCACTTGGAATATTCAAGGACAAATTCGCTGAGGAAATGAACTTTCCAACACTCTTCTATGGAGATGCACATGGCATTGATATCACAGAACGATTTAGTTATCATAAAATAGTCCGATGGGAGCTGCTACATTCAAGTGGTTGCTTCTCCTGTCACATAACAAATTTGTTTTTCAAATCAATGCACATAGTAATAGAGAAAGTTCTCTCCTGTATGTGGGTCCAAATAAGAAAAGACCAGTTACAAGGAAGAAATTTGTTGGCCAAGGACGTGAAGTACAAAGTAAACCTGGAAAAAATTCTAAAATCGGATATTGGGTACATAGATTTCAAAAACATTCACACCTCCCCTGACTATTTTCTACAAAACAAAAAAATTATTTTTGCAATGATCCGACAATTGGGCCCACCAACATTTTTCGTCACATTTACAAGTGCAAAGCATTGTTGGGATCCGTTGGTAGTTGTCGTATCTGACCTGCATAGGAAGAGGAAACATGAAAAAGAAACTGGTGCCCTGGAAAATAATGACATTGACTACCTCATAAGAAAATACCCAGTAACATGTATTCGCTACTATAGACGTAGAATAAATACTTTGAGACAATTGATATGCCATGATGAAACATTTTTCGGAAAAATATCGGACTACTTTTTTGTAACTGAGTTTCAGAATAGGGGAAATGAGTATGACCACGCACTGTTATGGATACAGGGTGCACCAGTTTATGGAGCTGATAGCAATTCAGAAATTGAACAATTTGTGGATAAATACGTAACATGCAACACAGATCATTTGGATCTAGAACTCGCCAAAGTCCATAGACATTACCATACAAGAAGTTGTAGAAAACGAAAAAACTCGCATTGCAGATACAAGTTTCTTGTGCCGCCAATGAGAGCTACAAGAATCATTGAGCCACTTAGTTTAGAGGACAATGTTGTTGTTGATAAATCTAAATTGTTGTTTGCATTTCTAGAAGGACAATTCGACGAGCTGATGAGCTTCGATGCCTTCTTGACAGAGGTAAATCTATCAAAATATGAGTACATCCAAACCATACAATGTACGCTTAGGAAACCAACAGTTTTCCTCAAACGAAAGCTTTCCCATATTTGGAACAACAGTTTCTCCAAGGACATGCCAGTTATGTGGAAAGCAAATACAGATGCGCAGTATGTGCTCAATGCATATGCTGCAGCATCTTATTGTACTTTGTATATGACAAAGGTTGACAAATCTATGACAAGTGCGTTCAGAAGAATACACAAAGAACATGAAACAAGTCATATTGATGCCATACAAATGCTACGCGCACTTGGCAATACATTGCTTAATCTTCAACAAATGTCTACTCAGCAAGCAGTTCACATTTCACTTTCCTTGCCCCTCACTTGTAGTTCAAGAAAATGTGTCTTCATAAACACATCTCCACTTGAAAAATGCACATTTGTCCTTAAACCACTGGTTTTTCTACAACAAGAGCCTGACAATTCAGAAGACATGCTATGTCGTTCTATTGTTGATTATTACCTCCAGCGTCCATCTCCTATTGGGCATATATGCTTAGCAGAATTCATATCGCATTACAAAAAAAATGGTGCACCCATATCAAAAAGAAAAAAAACCCCTTTCATACGGTTTGTCAAATACAATAAACATTGTGACTATGAAAACTATTGTAGAGAAAAAATGTTGTTGTATGTTCTATTCCATGAAAACGAAGAGACATTAAAACATAACTTCCCTACATGGGAGGTTGCGTATGTTGCGTCTGAGACTATAGTGCACATCAATGCAGTTATATTTACCTACAATTTTAATCCAACATGGGGTGATCTAGAAGTTGCAGTTAATGACCTCGAAAAACCTGACGACCATGATCAGACATTCACAAACCGAAAAACAACCAGAACTCCTTCCGAGTCCTATGACTTGCAAGCAGATTTGCCTCGTCCTCCAGCAGATGGAAGTCAAAAATGTATCAATCTTGGTTTTCAAGTCACAAAACATCCTTTCCTAATTGAAAATAATGAATACCATAGAATAATACGTCTGTTGAATCGCGAACAGCAAACAATTCTAAAGGACGTTGCTCTTAAAAAATGATTGAGCATGGATAGCCCTGTGCACTTGTTCCTTACAGGCGGAGTAGGAACAGGGAAGACATTCACGGTGAAAACATTGTTCCAAATGCTTATACGGATCTATGATTCAAACAATTCATGTGATCCCATGAAACCAAAGGGCCTAATAGTTGCATACACAGGAAAAGTTGCATATAATGCAAGTGGAACAATGGTCCACTCTGCATTTTTTATGCCTTTTAACAAGTCACGGTTTCTTCCACTTAGAAAGGAAATGTTGGATACATTGTCTAAGATTTATGAGGAACTCCAACTTGTCTTTATAGATGAAGCATCTTTGATTGGCAGTCGGTTTTTGTATTCCATTGACAAACGACTAAGAAACATAAAACATGTGCACATGAAATACTTTGGAAACATTGACATGATTTTATGTGGGAATCTTTACCAGGCACATCCCATCCAAGATTCTTTGATATTTGAACAACCTACAATTAACATGGAAACAGTCACCCATGACTTCTAGAGAGACAATATTAAATGCTTTGAGTTGCATACTACAATGCGGCAGACAGATGAAATATTCATTGCAATTATGAATAGAATGCGCACAAACAGCCAAACATATGATGACTTAACATATATCAATTCTTGGTGCTTGCGGCCTGCACCAACATACCCTACGTTCTCTTACCTGTTTTACAGAAATAAGGATGTTGCAATGCATAACAGCCACATGCTATCAACCATGCCTGGCGATGATATCATCATCAACTCAATTGACCTGCAAGAAGACAACCATGGAAATGTGCCACGTCATGAACATACAGTCACTTTACCGTCTCATCTTGTCCTCAAATTAGAAATGTTAGTTGAAATATATGCTTGTAACTATGATTCACAGGATGGATTGGTCAATGGTGCAGATGGAATACTCAAAGGCTATACGAAAACAGAAAAACTTGATGTTCTTTGGATTAAGTTCCATGAACCGCATATAGGCAAGTGACAAGCAAACAAGTTGTCTTTTCTATATACTTCAAACACTGGAAGCGATTGGACCCCTGTTTTGTGAATATCAAAGCCAGTATCGACATCGGCAAAGACAGGTCAACTGAAGATTCGTAAACAGTTTTCGATTAAACTTGCATGTGCACGTACAGTCCACGGATCACAAGGACTAACACTTGATCATGTTGCATTCCAGACTGTTGGAATTCAGATACATGGACTTGTATACAACGCACTGTCCCGTGTCAGAAGCATAGACTCCTTGTATTTACGAACCTCTCACAAAAGATAACTTCAAAGTGAAACAAAAAGTTGATATTGAAATGGAATGACTAAGGACCATCGCAAAATGGAAATTGCACTATGATTACCAATTCATACAAACAAATTCATCTGTATCGATTCTGTCACTTAACACACACAATTTAAATGCACACATGGATGATATACTGAATGACTATGATACAATGCAATCTGATATTATGTGCTTGCAGGAAACACACATGGCATTATGCATGCAAAACAAACAATTCCCAAATCACAATTGCATATCAAGTTACATTAGACATGGGGTGATGATACTTTTCAAAAAACATGTACCAATTTTGGACCATATACATATCGAAGAAAAGAATGTTGAATTTGTGCTTGCAAAAAAATTATTTCATGGAACAGAAGTTACAATTTTGAATCTGTATGTTGCTCCGCATGCAACATTCTCCAACATAGTAGATGTTATTTCTAATGCATTGGCCCATTTCCATCTGAACGGACCCATTGTACTTGTAGGAGACTTCAATATTGACATGCTACAAAATAATGACAGAGCAAAAGAATTGGAAAAATACATGTGCAAATACAGTCTCCGCTTTCTTTTGAACAACACAAGCCATGTGGAGAATGCACTTATTGACCATGTTTGGTCGAATGTACCCATTCCTCAATACAGTATATTTATCTTAGACACATATTGGTCTGATCACGATACAATTGGTATTGCACTTGAATTATGAGATATACATCAAACATATTGCAAAGTGATATTTCTATGTTTCAAAGCATATTTGTATAGTTTGTTGCAAAAAAAAACAAAAAATAAATAAAAACAAAAAAACAAAACAATTATCCAGCTTCTTGGTTTTCTGTGATTTCTACACATAGTGTTCAATATACATTATGCAAAAAAAAAAAAAGGTACATCTTTCTAAAAAAATGTTTGTTTCTCTATTCAGCTTATTCTACTTTTTTTAGTATTTGTACATAGTACTTGCCTTTTTCCTTTACATGTTAAGTTATGTTCATATTCCTTTTGATTTGTGCTTTTGTTCATAGAAACAAACAGGATAACTGCATGCCGCAAAGAACTCCTAACCAGATATGTACACGAACCCATGCAAAGGTGCACTTTTTTCCTGTCCATGTTCCATACTAAACAGTTTTCCATTTACTCTGTCTGTATTTGTCAAACTTGTTTTCAGCTCTGTTTTTTTATTTTTTTCGTTTTGCGCCTAGAGCCCGCCAACCCACAGGTCCACCATCCAACATAAATACTATGTTGATCCAGCGAGTCCGCAAGTCCAGTTGCTGGTTTCTATATCACCCAACTATGGATGTTGTTTGCAGGACACTGAACATTAGAGGCCCAATTTACAGCCCCCAAGTGTGTGCTCCAACTAACTGGCTAAGTATGGAATGAGGTATCTATGCATATTTTGTATGTATTGGTCCGCAAATCCACTTGTCAATTTGTATATCAATGAGTTGTGGATGATATTCTTAGGGCACGGAAGAATAGAGGCCCTTTTTTTACCCCGGCAGACGGAGAACCCGCGATCAAAAAAAGTGTACATACTCTATAAAATCTCAGCCACCCCGCAAGTCCGCTTGTCAATTTGTATTTTGAGGAAGTGTGTGTGCTATTTGTAGGACACGAAACAATAGAGACCTATTTTTTGAGCCCGCCAGCTCGAGAACCCATGATCCAGAAAGTGGCCAAGTATGGAATGTGATATCCGTACATGCTCTGTAAAATCTCATGTCCATACTTTATAAAGGTACATATTTAGTTTTTCCTGGTTTCTAGACATACTGATCTCGTCACCACACAGTTCGTGTTCCACATGAATTATGAAATATGCACTCTGAGTTGCACCAAGCCCTTTGGTTTCCTTATCCAATTTTATGGCCGCGGGTTCCCCTCTACATGTTATCAAACTCTGTCCATGTTCCATACTAAACAGTTTTTCGTTTGCTCTGTTTGTATTTGTCGAACTTGTTTTCAGTTGTGTTTTTTTATTTTCTCGTTTTGTGCTTAGAACGCGCCAACCCGTAGGTCCGTCATCCAACATAAATACTATACTGATCCAGCGAGCCCGCAAGTCCCCTTGTCAGTTTCTATATCGCCCAACTATGGATGTTGTTTGCAGCACACGGAACATTAGAGGCCCAATTTATAGCTCGCCAGCCCGTAAGTCTGTAATCGAACTAATTGGCTAAGTATGGAATAAGGGATCTATGCATATTTTGTATGTATTGGTCTGCAAATTCGCTTGTCAATTTGTATATCGTCGAGTTTTGGATGTTATTTTTAGGGCATGGAACAATAGAGGCCCGTTTTTTACCTCGATAGACCGAGAACCCGCGATCCAAAAAAGTGTACATACTCTATAAAATCTCAGCCACCCCGCAAAGCTGCTTGTCAATTTGTATTTCGCAGAAGTTTGTGTGTTATTTGTAGGATACGGAACAATAGAGACATATTTTTTGAGGTCGTCGGCCCGAGAACCCGCGATCCAGAAAGTGGGCAAGTATGGAACGTGATATCCGTACATACTCTGTAAAATCTCATGAAGGTACATATTTAGTTTTCCCTGGTTTCTACACATGCTGATCTGGTGTCCGCGATCCCTTCTATTAAAGAAAACTAAGTCATGAATGCTATTTTTTTTATTTTTTTTGTCAAGAAACCTATGTAACAGACATTACCACTATTTTTTACAATTCAAATAGTTAGAACTCCGCTTGTCAATTTGTATATCGCGGAACTCTGGGTATTCTTTGTAGGCCATGGAACAACAGAGGTCCATTTTTCAACCCGCCAGGCCGAGAACCCGCGATGCAAAAACTGGCTAAGTATGGATTCAGGGCTCCGTGCATGCTCTATAAAATTTCATCCCCATACTCTATAAAAGTACATATTTCGTATGTATAAAAGTAAATATCTGCTTTATAAAATTGCATCTTTGGTATGTATAATTTATGTTGTCCAGGAACCTTTAATTTCATAAATTTCAATTTCTTGTGTCCAGAAACCCCTGTTTTAAGAAAAGCTATTTCGGGGATGCTAATTTTTTTTGTGCTCTTCTACACGAACCTATGTAACAGACGTTACTACTATTTTTTTGTGTTTTTTGTCCACAAGCGTATGCAAAACATATGTAAAGAATAATATTTCGGGAATGCTAAATTTTTTGGACACGATACCCTTAAAATTCTAAAAGTCCGCAAGTCTGATTGTTAGTTTGTATATCGTGGAACTATCGGTGCTTTTTGTAGAGAACGGAAGAACAGAAGGCCAATTTTCAGCCCGACATCCAAAGAACCCGCCATCCAAAAACTGGCTAAGTATGGAATGCGGGCTCCGCTTTGTAAAATTACATATTTTGTATGTATAAATTATGTTGTCCAGGAACCTTTCATTTCATAAATTTCAATTTCTATTATGTCCACGATCCTTTCTTTTAAATAAAACCAAGTCATGAATGCTAATTTTTTTTGTGTTTTTTGTCAACAAACCTATGTAACAAACATTACCACTATTTTTTACAATTCAAATAGTCCGAACTCCGCTTGTCAATTTGTATATCGCGGAACTCTGGGTATTCTTTGTAGGCCACGGAACAGTTGAGGCCCATTATTCAGCCCGAGAACCCGCAATGCAAAAACTGGCTAAGTATGGATTCAGGGCTTCGTGCATGCTCTGTAAAATGTCATCCCCAGGGCTTAGTTTTAAAGAAAACTAAGTCACGAATGCTAATTTTTTTTGTGTTTTTTGTCGACAAACCTATGTAACAGACATTACCACTATTTTTTACAATTCAAATAGTCCGAACTCCGCTTGTCAATTTGTATATCACGGAACTCTAGGTATTCTTTATAGGCCATAGAACAATAGAGGCCCATTTTTCAGCCCAAGAACCCGCGATGCAAAAACTGGCTAAGTATGGATTCAGGGCTCCGTGCATGCTCTATAAAATGTCATCCCCATACTCTATAAAAGTAAATATTTCGTATGTATAAAAGTAAATATCTACTTTATAAAATTGCTTCTTTGGTATGTATAATTTA
>SNQJ01S0012792.1:0-24521 GCA_010110895.2 Picea sitchensis
CATGTCACTTTGTCCAATCTATAGTTGTTCCCTATGCATACATCATCATACATATCCCTTAACCAATTGCATTTATGTCTCTCTAGTCATGTTCCATACATGGGTATACAATCATGATCAAATGCAATAACCCTCACATGGACTAGACATCAAACCCTCACTGATATGCAGCCTCAAACTACACCAATAACTTCATGAACACATCCCAACCAAAAACCATCAACCATGTACCAAGAAACATGATATATGACTCAACACTCAACCCAACAAGATGTAACAATAATGAATACCAACCATACCAGTGATATATTTATGTAGATCCAGATCATATAATAAGTGTCATACAACCAACAACCTCTCTAGGGAAAATCCTCAAACTCCCATAACCATATCTCATGTAGATAACAATATCCAACTACATATAAGAATATGACATACCTTTTGAACCTGCAGATAGATCTATTGTACCTTATCACTGAAGACCTTCTTGGGAACTTGCTTCCAGACTCTAAGAAGATAGTATTATCACATATAGTTTTCAAGGGAAGAAGGTCATCTGAGTTCATGGTATGCACATGAAGCGTCTGAGTCCAACATGTAGAGTAGCTCATTTCGAGCTTAAAATACGAACAAGCGGGCTCAGTTTTGTGACGGTGGAGATCCCTTGTGAGGATCAGATTAGTGGCCCCAGGGTATTCAGATTTTCAGAATTGCACGAAGTATAGTGCCATGAAAAGAGTCGAAGCCCGAAGCAAGATGAGTCATTGATCTTGAAGGGAGAACATGCCATCTGATCCAAGTGTTCGGGAAAATAATCTTCGAGAGTTTTGAAGAAGGAAGTGTGTAAAAGTCCCGAAGTACCGAAGTAGATCTCAACCATCTGAATCTAGACTGCCATGCGTCATTAGATCTATCACTCCGGGAGTTTTACTTCAGGAGTTTTGAAATGAGAAACTCCCCAAGTTCCCGAAGCACCTTTGGATATGAGCGCCAAGTTATGGCCCAAGGTCACATGCATAATGGAGCGATGGAGAGGATCTGCGCCAAAGGCTGAAAGCGCATGTATTAGTCACAGAAAAAGATCTGCATGGTCTCAAGGCACCAATATTGACTCGAAGAAGTCGTGGGCACCATCTGGAACATTCATGGGTGTCAGGCCTCATCCTGATCTCGATAAAGGTAGTTAATGGAAATGGGGGCGGTGGTTGAGACCTCGTCTCACCCCATAAATGGAAAATAGGTTGAGGACGACCGTGAGTGCAGATTGGAAATCTGAAGTTTCCTTCTGGATGGATTTTCCTGCAAAACACATAACAAAGGCGAGCTCGCATCTGACATGAGAAGGCCTGCACAGTCTGAAAAAGCAGGCACCGAATGAAAACTTTAAATGCAGTGGTCCGATCACTCTCCTAGTAGTTGCAACAGTTCTAAGTATATATGCTCAATTTTGATATTTTGTTATGGTCGATGGTTGAGCTAGGCTCCCGCATTGTAAAGGTTTGATGAAATCTCTGGTTCTCTGTTATGTAATAGGATTTGAGATTTCTTGTTTAATATAAGTCATCTTCTTTCCATATCTCTATAAAAGTTGTGTTAGAACACTCGGGCATGGAGGATCTAGTCGAGGGTCGTATGTTGTTGTTATGAAGGTTTGATTTCAGCAGTATTGTGACCAGTTTTAATCAGTTCATTTTGTTATCTTTTTCCCTCTCACACTGAAGAGCTAGGGCATGGATGATCCAGTCAAGTTGTTGTTGTTGCATTGTGATGTATGTTTGATCATTGTGTTGTTATGACTGTGTTTCTTAAATATACTTCAGTGTTTGAAACTTTGAATCCAAGAGGATCTTGTGTTTGAATTTTTCCTCCTTAGGTTGTTGGGAGACCTGATGTCCATAGTAGACCTCTACATTCTCCTCACCAAGTCTTCCTTTTATTCACCTTTAATCCAACTTACTGACTAAAGTTGATCAAGACCTCACTTGCCTATGCATACCATTCCATTTTTCTGAGTTAAAGCAATACCATCTTGAGTCTGCACCCATTTGACCTCTTTAAAATTATTTGTGACATAAAAATTAATGGTTACTAGGCTTACTCTCTCTACAATCAGAGGGTGACTTCTAGTGCTAACATTTATGGCGTCGTTGTCGAGGACAAAAGTGAATATATCTTCCCTGGGAGAACAACAAAGAGCTTATGTTTTTGAAGGTGCATTAGATATCAGAACCATTGAAGATTGCAGCTTGCACCTGGCGACTCCACTGGGGAGGATCTTGTTGATAGAAAAATTACCATGCCGAAGGGAAAGAATAGGTGTCAATCTATGAGTTTTCTTCATGAAATCTTGTTCTTATTTATCAACTCATTTCTCTCTTTCACTTTGCATATAAAGAGGATTATCCTTTGCTTTGTATATTCAGATGAAAATAAACCTTCCTTCATTCATCCATCCTTGGAAGAAGAATACATGCTATCTTCTTGTGTTGTAGATGTCGATCCTGTGTCTTCAGGTCAGCCTATTCATAAAAGTGAGATTTGTATTGCATCTCCTCTCGAAATTGATCACCCTTGTAGCCTTGAGGAGGTTGAAAATGATTCACAGCCTTCTCATATCTCATTACCTCATGTTGTTTCTGTTGAACCTCCCCATCCTCTTGTTGAATCCCATATTCAGCCCATAAGTTTTCAAGCTAATATTAGAGAAAGGATGTTTAAGCCTCTAAGGATACCTCATCACCTACATCCCTATCCTTCTTATTTCTTTTAGTATCTTCCTCAGTTTTCTGGGGAGGATCATGTTACAGTTGAGAGGCACTTGGGGGCCTTTGAGAACTTTATTTATCAGTTTGATATAGTTCATGATGATGTTATCATGAGGTTGTTCTCACATTCCCTATCTGGAGATGTTGTTGTGTGGTTTAGATGTCTGGAGATTGGTTCTATTGGTTCCTGGACTGAGCTATGTCATGATTTTTTAAAGTGTTGGGGTGAGAACAAATCCCCTGATCAATATTGGTTTGAGTTTAATGCCTTGAGGAGAGGGGAAGAGGAAGCCTTGGTTGTCTTCAACAGGAGGTTTTACAGCGTTTATCATAGTATGCATGTGGAGATTAGAACCACGGAGACTGTTTCCATGGTGTACTATGTCATGGCTCAGCATCCAAAGCTTATCCTTCTCCTGAGAGAAAGGAAATATTCATTGTTAAGACATTTGTTTGAAGATGTTGTAGAGGTCGAAGAGAACATCAAGGCTAGCAAGTGGGTTCATAGGCAGGCATATATCGAAAATTTGCATGTACATGAGCAAGAAGATTGTCAATCTGTTTCAGATTTTGAGCAAGAAGATATTGAATATGAATCATATTTGGAACAACAACAAAGAAGTAGGTATGATTCATAGTTGGAATCAGGTTCTTCGACATTTGCAGATTTTTCTATGGGCAGGAATGCATATCAATCTTATGATCAGTTTCCATAACATTTTGAGCATGTAGCAGTGGCTAATTGAATAGATAATTGTATGTGCTTGGCTAATCATAGTTATGATGTTCTAAATCCTGCTGCACCTTTATCTTCTGACCATTCTTATGAAGAAGAGACGACAACTGTTGATGATCAAGAGTTGGTTTCAAAAGAACAAGGAAGGCATTTATTTGCAAGCAGAGAGAATTTTACAGAGGAGCAGCCTGGTCTTCTAAAGTAGCCAGGATTTGTCACATTATTCATGATCATGTGGCCATATACATGGAGTCATACATTTCAGATTTTCTAAAATTTTCAAATTGCATTACTTCACCAATACTCACAAGCGAGTATGGTGTTATGAAAGATTTACAAGACCACACTATAGAGCCTTTTCCTTTATTAATTAAGGGAAATCATTGGGTGGAAATTAGTTATCCTAGACTTGTATAAAACATAGAGAAACATGTAAAGGAGGAGCTTAGTGGGAAGTTTATCTCATGTCCAGAACCTGCAATTGAGAAAGTGTCACCTGGTATTAGCCAACTTGCATTAGTTCTCCACCCACCTATGCACTCTGAGAACATCACATGATGGGTGAGCTGCAATAAAGGACAAGAGTTAATTTCTTACCAGTTGATCTCCCCTGATTATAAATTGTGTGACCCAGTGGGATCATATATGGAGCTGTGTTTTCCAAAAGCATTGAAGCCTGGATATTTATTCACCTTATCATCATTTGGGGGTATAGTCAGTGTTCCAAGCCATGTCCTCATTTTGTTGTCATACTTCCTTAGCCTTTTGTGGATTATCTACAGTAAAGAGAAGGATCATAATACCAGACATTATGGGTGGCTATGGTGGAAGTTTGATTTCACCTAACGCTTTGTAAAAATCAGTTAGCTTAGGATTTTGTACATAAATAATCTCTATTAGGAGCAGGTGTGTTTTCTTTATGTATGTAAGAATAATAATGTGCGGGTCGGCTTGAATTCCTCAGGAGGATGTTTTTGAGCATGACTCCATAGCCCAATGAAGAAGGTGGATTGGAACTAATTTTTCTTGGAAACTCGTAGGGAGCATGCCATCCCCTGTGGAGCCAAATGTTATCACATATAGTTTTCAAGGGCAGCAGGTCGTCCAAGTTCATGGTCTGCACAGGAATCGTCCGAGTGCAGCATGCATAGAAACTCATTTTGGGTTTAAAATACGAAGAGGTGGGCTCATATTTGCGACGGTGGAGATCCCCTTTGAGGATCATATTAGCGACCCCCGGGTCTTTAGAGTTTCAGAATTGCATGAAGTATAGCACCATGAAAATAGTCGAAGCCCGAAGCAAGATGAGTCATTGATCTTGAAGGGAGCACGTGGCGTCTGATCCAAGTGTTCGGGAAAATAAGCTTAGGGATTTTTGAAGTAGGAAGTGTGTAAAAGTCCTGAAGTCCCGAAGTATATATCGGCCATCCGAATATAGACTTCAACACGTCATTAAATATGTCACTCTGGGAGTTTTACTTTGGTATTTTTGAAACAAGAAATGTGCCAAGTTCCCAAAGTGCCTTTGGATATGACTACCAAGTTATGGCCTGAGGTCACATGAATAATGGAGCGATGGAGAGGAGTTGTGCCAAAGGCCAAAAGTACCCATATTGGTCACAGAAGAAGATTTGCATGGCCTCGAGGCGTCGAGATTGACTCGAAGAAGTCGTGGGCACCGCCTGGAACATTCATGGGTGTCATGCCTCGTACCAATCCCAATAAAAGTAGTTAATGGAAATGGGGGTGGTGGTTGAGACCTCGTCTCACCCCGTAAATGGAAAATAGGATGAGGACAGTCGTGAGTGCAGATTGGCAATCTGAAGTTTCCTTCTGGATGGATTTTCCTACAAAACACATAACTGAGGCGAGCTTGTGTATGACATGAGAAGGCCTGCATAGTCTGATAGAGTACGCACCAACTGAAAACTTTAAATGTAGTGGTCTGATCACGCTCCTGGTAGTTGCAACAGTTCTGAGTATATATTCTCAATTTTGATATTTTGTTATGGTCAATGATTGAGCTAGGCTCTCGCATTGTAAATATTTGATGAAAGCTCTCATTATATGTGATGTAATAGGATTTGAGATTTCCTGTTTAATATAAGTCATCTTCTTTCCATCTCTCTGTAAAAGTTGTGTTAGAACAATCGGTCATGGAGGATCCAGTCAAGGGTCGTATGATGTTGTTATGAAGGTTTGATTTCAGCAGTATTGTGACCAGTTTTAATCAGTTCGTTTTGTTATCTTTTTCCCTCTCACACTGAAGAGATCGGGCATGGATGATCTAGTCAAGTTTTTGTAGCTGCATCGTGATGTATGTTTGATCATTGTGTTGTTATGACTGTGTTGCTTAAATATACTTCAATGTATGAAACTTTGAATCCAAGAGGATCTTATGTTTGAGTTTTTCCTCCTTAGGTTGTTGGGAGACCTGATGTCCATAGAAGACCTCTACATTCTCCTCACCAAGTCTTCCTTCTATTCACCTTTAATCCAACTTACTAACTGAATTTGATCAAGACCTCACTTTCCTGTGCATACCAGTCTTATTTTCTGAGTTAAAGCGATGTCATATTGAGTCTGCATCCATTTGACTTCTTTAAAATTATTTGTGACATACAAATTAATGGGTATTGATCTTACTCTCTCTGCAATTAGAGGGTGAATTCTAGTGATGACACATAGCACTCTCAACAACTCAATATTTCATGGCTTTTCCAACTGTACGCACCCTCCTTTACTTCCAGACTGCATATATACATGACCACTTCCATTGCAGCCTGCGTAGACCTAAAAAACTAGGGTTTTCCAGTATTTCTGCAACTCCGAAACTTTTTTCAACAACCCTTCTTTCTACCTTAGACTTGTGTAACTTCAGATGTATCAATGAGTACCTGCAATAAACCTTACAAAATAATAGTGCTCAATAGGTGAAAATAGGAGACCCTTTCTCTCTTATTTATACTCTCCAAGTACCTTCCTCAAGGGGTTACCTTCTAACTAACTTAACCCAACTTCCTTCTTTTAGGGCTAACCCACTTTTAACCACTTGTTCACTTATAACCACTTTATCCACAAATAGTAAACTCACCACTTCAATTTTCCTAAGTTCATATTGCAAGATGTTTGCCTCAAGCCTTCTCCTCTACCTTCTGATAGGGGACACACTTGGGCTTCTCCCTATCCTTGATTTTGCGTGATCTCTCCTAGTGGATTTCCTAGGAGAATGATGGCGCCTGCTCATGCTTCTTAACTTCTTGTCATTCTGATGATCATCTCTTTTTCTTTGGGATCTAGATGTTGTCACTTGTCTAGCAATAGTTGCTTTCTTAGTGCCGAAGTATTTGTTAAATTTCTTATGCAACATATTCATACTCTGGATTATTTCTCCATGTGCCTTCATAATCCTTTCATTATCGACCTTGTAGCTTTGCACTTCTTTATGCAATATTCTCATAGTCCCATGCTCCTTCTTTCATCTCCTTCTATTAGACTATGTCTCAGCATTTCCCATGCTAACATGAAAACCTATGACCTCCTCCTCACGGATGTAAGATCCCTGGTCATCTTCCATAACTCCATTCCTCATATAAGAACCAAATTTGTTTACCTATACCTCTAATTCTGCAAAAATCTGCATGTAATAATTATTGTTAGCATATGCATATTATAAAACATTAAATTAATTAGAATACAAGTTATTATTCACATAATTATATGAATAACACAATAAACCAAGTCAAAATTTGATTCCTTAGACACATTCCTCTCTAAAACAACTCTCCAATGGCTACACTCATGCCTCATTCTCTGTTCTAAGTGAAAAGTTACAACATTCACAAGTTGCAATTTCCACTCACTTATTGTTGCATAATTTACTTTATTACTTCTTGATAAAATTTTGGTGCCAAAATCAAAATTATACGTAGATATGCGTCTTCTCCTCCTTAATACATTTCCAGTGACTATTTATTTTCTCAAATCTAAGCTCCGAGCTAAAAATTATGGTCCGGAGAAGTTTAGACAATTTTCCCATTTTATCACTTTATGCTACATGTGTATTCTTTTTCTTCTTGCACATTTTTACATAACCATATTCCAAATATAGTTCCATGGATATATTCTATGGTTCATAATATTTTCATAGACTTCTCTTGTGCCTCAATTGGACTTCTAAACAAGGAGTTATGCCCTCTGGAAATAAATTGGTGCTGAAATTTATACTCTTATTGTTTCAGTTGTAAATTTCTCATATGAGCTCTGTTTTGCGTCCAAAGTAGCTTGTTGGATAACTCTCTCCAAGTTATTTTATTTAATCTATAGACACAAAATTTACCAAAATTACACTACCTAAAAATGTCATTTAGGGCCTCAAAATAGTTTCGCAATTTTAAGACCTTCAAAAATATGAAAAAATCATAGAAAAACTAATTGTTTTACTGTTATAAGAACCTTTAAATATGATTCGTTGATCTCAAATTGAGTGTAATCTCAATCGTTGATATGATCTCTATCAGTGTGTAAATACCCCAATCATTACAACTCCAAGTGAATCAAAAAGTGCAATTTTGTTTTGTTTTTAGGCAGGAAGTCAACGACAACAACAATTGAACCACATAGCCTCACAACGAACACCACACATGCAGATCAGGAAATAAACAAAAATGACTCAATGCACTAGCACATCGAGCAGCTAGGCGTAACATGCGAAAATCAAAGACAGATAGAAATGACTACCCATCTGACACAAACACGACAATGCCTACAAGCTAAAGGAAAACATCCACAATCCCGACACAACGGCCTCGACGACCAGTAACTAGGAACCTGTATGGCACATCAGGCCCAATGCATTAAGGTGTTACAGACTAAGGGCCAACATCCTCTACAACAAACGAGATGTCCACATCAGGAAGCACAAGACGTCGGCCAGGTTATCGCTCGCCTCTATCCATCAGGGCATGCAATGATCCCCTCATCAAGAGTCATGCCATCACTAGTTGATAAGCATGATAGTAACCTTGGCGCAACATAACATATCTAGACCAATAACCCAAGAAACTCTGATGCGCTAGGAGACCGAATTAACTGTCAAAAATTACATGAAGACTATACCCAAGTGCCCAAACAATGAGTCGACAAGACGTAAGGTGACATCACTCAAAATAAAATGCGCAACTAACCGAAGGATTTCTTGGTTCCAACAAGGTGACCTGTGTGGTGAAACAACTATGACCAACCACCATTTACAATTCGCCTTAAGGCACAAGGCTACGCCATTCTGTCAACAATGATCTGAACATGATGCAATTGACACTATTTATTATACAAGGCACCTTCATGTACTTGAACAATCTTTATATAAGTAAAAGCATTCATTGATATATATAATATTAAAACTATTTAATTATTATATATCATTTGAAAATAACTATATCAACCCTTGTCAATTCATGTAATATTATTATCGTTAAATTTTACATATCCTAAGAAGATTTACGGTAACCCAAACTTCCCAATTTATTAATTATGGTTGGAACCCCATCCCCTATTCCATCAATTTACAGGTACATTTTCACACTAACAAAATATCATTAAACAAATTAACAACATAATTCATGGAGGTGAAATGAATAAATAACTCGGTATATCATAAGGCTCTTCGAAATAAATTAGGTTTCATTCGCAAATTATTTAACTCAACAAAAATTATTTAACTCAACAAATTCCTCTACATAACTTGACCTTTATGCATAACCTGGATTCGCTATTCTATAAAAACTGAAACCAACAGATTATTCACATATCAAATATATCAATTTATTGTAATTGTTGTGTTTTAGGGTAATGGTTGTGAGTTATCGATCAATTATATCGTTGCCCCTTTTAGCCGTATCGATTATCAAATGCATCACAGTCTTTTAAACCATAATTCATTGTCCTTTGAAATTGAATCATAAATATTTCACTATCTTTTAAAAGCATGACTTTATTGTCTATTAATATAAAATATGCGGTCTATCCAATTACTGACTAATAAAATCGATGTTTAATTAGATATTGGATGGAATGCAGTCAACACGGAAAAAATCTCCACGATGTCAATTCCATAAACACTACTATCATTCGCCTTCAACATTGACATTCAAATGCAACCCTATCCTTCATATTTGGATGATTAAGGTAATCGCTATCTAACAGTAACCTCGATGTTTATTAATAATTTGATTTGTTGTTTATATAAATGTTGTTTCATTTCTAGTCTATATTCAATCGTTGTCTAAAATATCAGTCAATTTGTTGTCTATAAAATTGCTAATTCAATTGGTGTGTGTTACAATATGTAATGTTGTGTACACAATAAATATCAAATGTTTAATATGATGTTACATTATGATATCGTTGTTAATATGCTAATTACACAATCGTTGTCATATAATCACTATTTCAATTGTTGTGTGATACAATATATAATGCTCTGTACATAATAAATATCAAATGTTTACTGTGATATTGCATTATGATATCGCTGTAATTTATTATAGCATGAAAAATCGCAGTCCAAACAACATATAAAATCATAGTAAAATCGTTGTCATTCAAGGTTGAAAACGCAGTCAATCAAGGTAATAATTCGCTACCATTCAAAGCATAATTTCGCTATCTAACAGGGAATATACACGTTGTCTAATAAAATATTGAATCGTTGTCCATTCACACAGGATAACGTTGTGTTTAAAAAAAGAAACGCAAGCATAAAATGTGAAGAGATATATCTCAACTCGTTGCCTTATTATGGAAGAAAAATGCAGACTATCACCCAAAATCGCAGGCATATAATTACACACACACTGATTAAATAATTCATCGATAAATCACAATGTAATTCGCTGGTAAAAACGCAGGTGTCACAATGAATTTCGTTATCATTAAATATAGATTTAGCAGCCACATAATATGTATAAAATCATTGTAAAAGAAACGAGATTCATCATATCTCGACTAGAAACTATCAAAAATGTTGGGGAAATTATAATAAAACTTAGGGAATTGAGTAACAACACAAACACATGATTAAAACAAAGATCCTTTCAAAGTTTAATCAATCCAAAATGCAGAGGTTTAACATTCAAGCACTGGGTAATATGCCAAGAAAGCGTAGGGATAAAGCGCAAAGATAATCAACAAAACACAGAGTTACTCAGCATAAGGAGGTGCAAGACAATCGTTCAACTAAGAATCAATCAACTCAGAGATAAGTAAGGGTAGACAGTTGGTAAAGGATTATCATTCACTCATCATCCATGCACAAAAAATAAGCGCATTAGAATCTATAGGTCTATAAACAGCGAAGTGACGACCGTCGATTCGGCTCCTAGCCAACTCCTCAAGCATGGACTGGTGACCTAGGGATAAGGGAGAAAAGATAAAGCACAATATCTTCATAAAAATAAATAAAACCCACATAGATAGATTACTGAAATCAGAAGTTGGGTTCGCCAAGGGAAATCCATTCAAACAATTCAGCAGCGTAACGTTACGCATATAGATCAAATCCATACTCCTACTCCTTCATCCTTTTTATAGAGTTTTTAAGTGATTTCTTTCCTAAATTCTCATTTAATTTCTTTTTCATTATTTTAATCAGAAAAAAAACCTCCCCCGTACACATGTCACCCATTCCCCTAGTTGCACCAAAAAATAATTTCATTATTTATTTAATTATTCCTATTTCCCTCACCCACCAAAAAGCATTCCTAAAAACTCTTCTTGGTGTCCCAATATTCCCTTACACATTTTAAATGACTTACGCCTTTACTAAATTCCTAGTCGAGTTCATAATTAGAAAGTTCTTAAAGGAAATATTCCTTACTATGTCATACATTTAGCTTTTTCCTTACGTTTCCCTTTTTCTTTAGGTTTCCCCTTTTTTCCTTAGTTTCCTATTTCTTTTAAGTTTCCCTCTTTTCCCTTTTTAACTAAAACTCAAATTAGCAAGTGTAGAAAAACCACCTTTTACCCCTTTTTCTTTTTAATTAATAAAATTTAATTAGCATATGTAGAAAAAAAAACAATCATTTCCTTTTTAAGTTTTAATCCCCGAATATAATTTGATTTTAATAAATTAATTGAATTTCTTACCCCCTTCTCATCACATGTTTAATTATGATTATTATTTTTTACCACAAGTGTCACTTAGACCTAGATTTTAATTTCACTAGGCTAGGCGACATTTTTATTAGGAAAAAATTGTTTTTAAATCTTACTTGTCACATCATTCGTTCTAAGGTTGTCTAGGTTTATTCACTTACCAATTAAAAACACGATGGACCCTTCAGGACACACTAGGTTCTCCAAGGGTGCCACTCGCCTCTTTTTGGTTTCCTTTCACGAAGTGCCCTTTAGGATGCACTATGTGCTCCAAGGGTGCCACTCACCTCTTGACTGACTTGGTAGACATCAAAAACCCCTGGATTCAATACTCTGTTAGGTGATCTTGTGGGAGACTAAGGGCCTCTAAGGAATAAGGCCCCTACCTTATTGCACGCCCCTTAGAATCATCGTGAGCGACTGTCGCAGTCTGCCCTCATGACATCATGGGTATTCTTGAACTAGGTAATCGTTAACCTACAGTTTGAGCCACGGCAGGAGTGATAGTAGGCTATGGCAGGGTTGTTGTCCACAACTCTCCCTCGAGTCTCTGGTTGTCGTGCGTGACCCCTCTACTCCACATGTGATTATGGTCGGAAAGCTATTTTCATTTTGCATCATCAATGAATCATGTCATCAATAATAATCAATAATAATAACATCTAATCAGATGTACATATGTCATATCAACAACAATCAAACCCAAATAGTCCACTCCCTGACTCAATCCAGAGCCCAAGGGGTTTCATATATGACTCTGCATCCTCGAGGTCCAAAGTCCTACACACTCAGGAGAACCTAGTCAATAGCACATGTCTATGTCAATACAACAAAATAACATATAATCTTATCATAATGCCTCATAATCATAATCAAATGGCCAATAGTATAATAATCTGGATCACTTGCAAGGAAGTGTCCTCAAAGAAGAAGTTCACTCAATGCGCACAAGAGCGGGATGTTACATACACCCCCTCTTAGTCTAAACTTCATCGCGAAGTTTCACAGTACATAAGTGCCGAAATAAAGTGTATCACAGTATCACAAGTCTATCTATCAAACAAAAATGGAAACTGTTGGTGCATATCATATGCGTCCTCCCAAGTCGTCGAGTGCGGACTATAGTCGTCCTACTAGACCTTGACCTGATCTACTGTTCGATGTCGTAGTTGTCGAATGTGATGGTCCAGGTTGTGGATTGGCTCATCCGTGAGCGCACCCTCATCTGATACCCGCAAGGTGCTCAAGTCAAAACATGTATAGGATCACTAACATAATGTCTCAAATAGAGATGAGAAATACATCGTGCATATGCCTCAAGGATCAGGCAAGGCTAGTCAATAGGCCACGACCCTCTCCTTTCCACAATATCACAGGATCCTGTGAACCTAGGAGAGAGTTTAGCACCCTTTCCAAACTTGATCAAACTCTTATGTGGTTTCACCCACAAGAAGGATCAATTGCCAACTTTGTAACTACGGTCGACACAGTGCGCATCAGCATAACTCTTCTGCCAATCATGCGCTTCTTTGATCCCTTGTCTTATTGTTTGCATTTGATCTTCCATTTCTTGGATCGCTTCTGGTCCCACCAGGACCCTTTCCTCAAGTCGATCCCAACTCAAAGGCATCTGACATGGTCGCCCGTAAAGAAACTCAAAAGGATCCATCTTAATGGTGCTTTGATAACTGTTGTTATATGCAAATTCTACCAGTGACAAGAATTCTTCCCAACACTTATGTTGGTCCATCACATACATGCACAACATGTACTCCAATATTTGGTTTGTTCGTTCAGTCTACCCGTCTATCTATGGGTGATACATTGTACTAAATTCAAGTTGGGTTCCCAAATCCTCTTGGAAACTAGTCCAAAATCGTCTAGCAAACACCGATCCTCGATCGGATATAATCCTCTTAGGCATACCATGTAGCCTCACAATCTCACTGATGGAAACTCTAGCTATGTTAGGAGCCTCATACGTCATATGCATAAGAATAAAATGACCACTCTTCATTAGAGTGTCGACTATCACAAAATCGAGTTGTGTCTCCTTGCCATCGGTGGCAATCCAATAATGAAATCCATCGAAATGACCTCCCATTTCGATTCTGAAATAGTATGTAGTTGCAGTAATCCTGATGGATGTCTATGTTCATCCTTCACCTGCTAACATTATAGACATAGGGCCACGTAGTTGACTATGTATGCCTTCATTCCTTTCTAGAAGAATAAGGGTTTAAGGCCTGCCCTCATCTTCGTGACTCCCAGGTGAGTCATGTATACTACTTTGTGAGCCTTGTTTAGGATCAATTCCTCAACTCATCATTCAATGGTATGTAAATTTGATTGTTAAATATCAATAATTTATCGCCATCCAACGTAAATCCTACAAATGTTGGTACCATCATGGTGTTTTGTTCGATAAAATCCTTGACCTCTTTGTACCAGTCGTCGTCACACTATAAAGTTAGAATATTTTCACGTAGATTCGTCTGAAGAGGAATCACCAAAAATATGTGCGGTCTCCGACTCAATGCATTAACCACTCTGTTCATTGTTCACTTTATGTAAGTAATCTCGAATCATACTCATTGAGCAATTCCGACCAACATTGTTGTCGTGCATTCAAGTTGCTTTACGTAAAGATGTGTTGTAGTCCATAGTGGTCCATTTTTAGTTCGAAAGTCCATCCAATAAGGTAGTGTCTCCAAACTCTCAAGGCATAAACAATGTCTAACAAATCAAAATAGTGCATCGCATAGTTCTCCTCATGCCTTCTTAGCTTCCTTGAGATGTAAGAGATCACTCGACCATCTTGCATCAAGACTCCGCCTAAGATTTCCTTGGATGCATCAGTGCATACCAAGAATTCTGTGCCCATGTCAGGGACCTTTAGTATTGGTGTTGTTGTCAACATCTCCTTGAGCCTCCAAAATGCTTCTGCGCATTTCTTAGTCCAAACAAACTTCTTTTTCTTCTTCTGCAATTCCGTGATCGGATTTGCTATCCTCGAAAATCCCTCGTTGAACCGTCGATAGTATCCTGCTAAACCCATGAAGCTACGCACTTCTGCGACATTCATTGGTGTAGGTCATTCCATAATAGCCTCGACCTTTGTTGGATCCACGGTGATACCTTCATCGGACATGACATGCCCTAAGTAGTGAATCTTCGATTGATAAAATGAGCATTTAGTCAATTTACTATACAATTTGTTCTCTCATAGACACTGTAGTACCAAGCGCAAGTTCGCATCATGCTCCTCCATCATCTGAGAGTAAATCAAAATATCATCAATGAATACTTGGAGGAACTTGTCCAAGTATTCGCGGAACACCCCATTCATCAAACTCATAAATACCCCTGGGGCATTCGTCAATCCAAATGGTAAAACAGTAAACTCATAATGTCCCAACCTCGTCTTAAATGTAGTCTTATGGATGTCATCCTTTTGATTCGTAACTAGTGATACCCTGATCTCAAGTTGATCTTTGAAAACACTGTTGCACCCTTCATATGATCAAACAGATCATCGATCCTTGCCAACGGATACTGATTCTTGTTTTTTTCCTTGTTCAATTGATGGTAGTCAATACAGAGTCTCGACGACCCATCCTTCTTTCATATGAAAATAACAAGCGCACCCCGCGGTGACACACTTGGATGTATAAGTACTAGGTCCAAAAATTCCTTGAGTTGCATTCTCAACTCCTGTAACTCTGGGGTCGACATCCGATAAGGCGTTCTCGCTATTGGTTCAGTCCCTGGTTTTAGGTCTATGGTAAATTCCAATTCCCTCTTTGGCTGCATTCCAGGTAACTCCTTCGGGAAGACGCCCGCAACTCTCTCACCATCGGAAGGTGTTCTAGACCTTCTGCCACTCCCTTTTCATTTAATGCAAGGATTGCATAAAGCTTACATCCCTTTTGCATGCTCTTCCATAGCTATAAGGAAGATATGAACCTCAAGGAAACTCCCTGGTTCTGACCTACAATCACACGTATTTGTCCCTCATCATCAACCAAGCTCGACAGTTTCATCTTACAATTGAGTATCGCCTCATGCAATTCCAGCCAGTCTGTATCGATCACGACATCATAAGATCCTAATATCGTGACGTACAGGTTGGCCCTAGTGACAACTCTCCCAGGTTAAGGCTACAACCTATAACCTTCCCACCAACCTTCTGTTTGGCTCCAGAAGCCATTTCTACAAGGATAAACTCATCATGTTCGATTTCCTTTACCTTAATCCTTTATAGCAGTGCATCTGAAATGAAAGTCTTGGTAGAACCGTGATCTATCAAAATACTAAGGGTCTGGTCAGCGACGATACCTGACATCTCGAGCACACTCAACTGGTGCTCTGTCTAGTGGTTATTCACCATTGCATGAATCTGATGGGCCTTATCCAAATCTCCCATGGTAGTGGGTCCGACTGATCCATATGTTCTAGTCCTCTCCTCTGGGCAGTCATGCTGTTAATGTGGCTCCCCGCAATCCAACACAATTTCTTCGGTCCAGTATTCCTCGTACCCGAAGTAGAAACTAAATTCTAACATTAAGGCCCAACACAAACTTGTTGACCTTAAGTTTCTTGGTAATTTGGTGCGGAGCATACCGAATCAGCTTCAAAAACGGGCCTCGTACTCGGGCACCGTACAATCTCCCTGTCACAAGGCGTTGAACTCGCTGATCTGACACTCATCAAATTCCTTAGAAATATACGTCTCCTGGAACCGTTCCTCGAACAATTCCCATGACACATCTTCGATGACCATGTTCAAATGTGACAGGAGAGTCTTCCACCATAGAAGAGCGCTCCCCTTCAGTTGAAGACCGCCATGTAGATGTTCTTGTTGGAAGTATATTCGTGAAGTGCAAAGCAGATCGCTATACTCTCCCACCATGCCTCAACGACTGCATCATCTGGGGCACCAAGAACTCGGGAAATTTGACCTTCTCGAGTTCACAGTGAATACTAACAGTATTGGTTGGGCGCACTATGTACCCTTAGGGGTACAGGCACCCTGGCCTCATCTCAGTATAGAAGGTGAATCAAGGCCTTTGACCATCTCTGGAAGGACCTTGTCAGACCATCATCATCCATTACAACAATTGAATCCAACCCAAGGACTTGTTCTTCCCCTTGGGGGCTAGACTCCGAGAGTGCGGGCACCTATTGAGGCATCGCACCTCCTTCCACGGCACCACGCCACGAACCTCTGTGGCATCCTCTAATCGATATCTTCGCATGGATACATTAAGGTTTTAATTAGCGCTAGGTTAATAATCAAGGTTTTATTGCAGTGAAAGCCTGGCGATCCACAGTCGTAGGGTTGAACCCGCTTTAATACCATATGTAAAGACCCCAATCGGTATGACTCCAAGTGAAGCGAAAAGTGCAATTTTTTTTTTTTTTAGGAAGGAAGTCAACAACGAAAACAGTTGAACCACATAACTTGACGATGAACACCATGCATGTAGATCAGTAAAAAGATGACAATGACTCAACACACTATCACATCGAGCAACTAGGAAAAACATGTGAAAATCAAAGACATATAGAAACGGCTACCCTTCTGACACAAACACGATGATGCCTACAAGATAAAGGAAAACATCCACAATCCCGACACAGCGACCTTGATGACCAGTAATGAGAAACCTCTATGGCGCGCAAGGCCCAACACATTAAGGTGTTACAGACTAAGAACCAACATCCTCTATAATGAGCGAGACGTCCACATCGGGAATCACAATACTCTGACCAGCTTATCGCTCGCCTCTATCCATTAGGGCATGCAATGATCCCCTCATCAAAAGTCATTCCATCACCAGGCGATAGGCGTGATATTAACCCTGGTGCAACATAACATATCTAGACCAATAACCCAAGAAAATATTATGTGCTAGGAGACCGAATTGACTGTCAAAAATTACATGAAGACTATACCCAAGCAACAAGTTGACAAGACGCAAGGTGACATCACTCAAAATAAAATGCGCAACTAACAAAATGATTTCTGGGTTGCGACAAGGCGACCTGCATGGTGAAACAACTATGACTAACCACCATTTAAAATTTTCCTTAAGGCATAAGGCTACGTCATTCCGTCAACAATGATCTGAACATGATGCAATTGAAACTATTTATTATACAAGGCACCTTCATGTACCTGAACAATATTTATATAAGTAAAAGCATTCATTGATATATATAATATTAACATTATTTAATTATTATATGTCATTTAAAAATAACTATATCAACCCTTGTCAATTCATCTAATATTATTATCATTAAATTTTACATATCCTAAGAAGATTTTTGGTAAACCAAACTTCCCAATTTATTTATTATGGTTGGAACCCCATCCCCTATTCCATCGATTTACAGGTAAATTTTCACACTAACGAACTATCATTAAACAAATTGACAACATAATTCATGGAGGTGAAATGAATAACTAACTCAGTATATCATAAGGCTCTTCAAAATAAATTAGGTTTCATTCGCAAATTATTTAACTCAACAAATTCCTGTACATAACTTGACCTTGATGCATAACCTAGATTTGCTATTCTTTAAAAACTAAAACCAACAGATTATTCACATATCAACTATATCAATTTATTGTAATTGTTGTGTTTTAGGGTAATGGTTGTGAGTTATCGATCAATTATATCTCTGCCCCTTTTAACCATATTGATTATCAAATGCATCGTAGTCTTTTAAACCATAATTTTTTGTCCTTTGAAACTGAATCATAAATATTTCGCTATCTTTTAAAAGCATGACTTTACTGTCTATTAATATAAAATATGTGGTCTATCCAATTACTGACTAATAAAATCATTGTCTGATTAGATATTGGATGGAATGTAGTCAACATGGCGAAAATCTCCACATTGTCGATTCCATAAACACTATTGTCATTCGCCTTCAACGTTGACATTCAAATGCAACCTTGCCCTTCATATTTGGATGATTAAGGTAACCGTTATCTAACAGTAACCTCAATGTTTATTAATAATTTGATTTGTTGTTTATATAAATGTTGTTTCATTTCTAGTCTATATACAATCGTTGTCTAAAATATCAGTCAATTTGTTGTTTATAAAATTGCTAATTCAATTGTTGTGTGTTACAATATGTAATGCTGTGTGCACAATAAATATCAAATGTTTAATATGATATTACATTACGATATCGTTGTTAATATGCTAATTACACAATCATTGTCATATAATCACTATTTCAATTGTTGTGTGATACAATATATAATGCTCTGTACACAATAAATATTAAATGTTTACTATGATATTGCATTATGATATCACTGTAATTTATTATAACATGAAAAATCGCAGTCCAAACAACATGTAAAATCATAGTAAAATCGTTGTCATTAAAGGTTGAAAACGCAGTTAATCAAGGTAATAATTCATTACCATTCAAAGGATAATTTCGTTGTCTAATAGGGAATATACATGTTGTCTAATAAAATATTGAATCGTTGTCCATTCACATAGGATAACATTGTGTTTAAAAAAAGAAATGCAGGCATAAAACGTGAAGAGATATATCTCAACTCCCTGCCTTATTATGGAAGAAAAACGCAAACTATCACCCAAAATCACAGGCATATAATTACACACACACTGATTAAATAATTTGTTGATAAATCACAATGTAATTCGCTGGTAAAAACACAGGTATCACAATGAATTTTGTTGTCATTAAATATAGATTTAGCAGCCACACAATATGTATAAAATCATTGTAAAAGAAACGGGATTCATCATATCTCGGCTGGAAACTATCAAAAATGTTGGGGAAATTATCATAAAACTCAGGGAATTGAGTAACAACACAGACACATCATTAAAACGCAGATCCTTTCAGAGTTTAATCAATCCAAAACACAGAGGTTTAACATTCAAGCATTGGGTAATATGCCAAGAAATTTCAGAGATAAAGCACAGAGATAATCAACAAAACACAGAGTTACTCAGCACAAGGAGGCGCAAGACAATCCTTCAACCAAGAATCAATCAACTCAGAGATAAGTAAGGGTATACAGTTGGGCAAGGATTATCCTTCACTCATCATCCATGTACAAAAAAGTAGGGCATTAGAATCTATAGGTCTATAAACACCGAAGTGACGACCATCGATTCGGCTCCTGGTCGACTGCTCAGGCATGGACTAATGACCTAGGGATAAAGGCAGAAAGATAAAGCACAATCTCTTCATAAAAATCAATAAAACCCACACAGATAAGTTACTGAAATCAGAAGTTGGGTTCGCCAAGGGAAATCCATTCATAAAACAACAAGCAAGGGAAATACAATACTGTAGGAAAATAGGTGGAGGACAGTGCATGTAAATGAAATCTTAAACGGGCACAGAGAAATAACATGAGTAAATTTAAATTCATTGCAAGTAATAATTAAACCGACGTACCTTAGCCAAACGCGATTGTTAGTAGTTTTTGTCCCGCGCGCTCCGTCCAACTTCCACTTGTCGATCGATGTGACCTCACTGGTACCTCCCAACCAACTCTAGGGGTAATCTTCTCCCCCCTAATCCCCCCAATCCGCAAAGGGACCATGTACACTATACCAGAGAATAGCTAGCACCCATCTTTCCTCACAAGGTCGAGCTACCACTCATTACCAGAGCTTGGTATCCCAACTCCCACAAGATAAGTTCAATCAAGGTAAAAATTCAGCAGCGTAACATTACGCATATAGATCAGATCCATACTCCTACTCCTCCATCCTTTTTATAGATTTTTTAAGTGATTTCTTTCCCAAATTCTCATTTAATTTCTTTTTCATTATTTTAATAAAAAAAAAAAACCTCCCACGTACACATGTCACCCATCCCCCTAGTTGCAGCAGAAAATAATTTCATTGTTTATTTAATTATTCCTGTTGTTAGCAACAATTTTTGTCTTGGGCACAAAAGTACCCAGGTCTGCAGGTTGCACAAGAAGCACCCAAGCGCAGCATGGAAGAATCTCTTTTCAGGTTACAAGTCAAGCGAGCGGGCAAAGTTTTGTTGTCAAGCGGTCGAGACCCATCTATAAAGTTGATCGATGGTCACCGGGATCTCAGGGCTACCAAGTTACCTGAGGTATAGCGTTAGAGAAAGAACCTATATTTCAAGACAAAATCTGGGTCGTCCGATCTAGTGATGCATGGCACAAGATCTAGTCACGTTGGCATATCGACATTCGGGAGTTTGAAGGGTAAAATTCCCTCGTCATCTCGCATCTCGGAACCCTGAACCCTGAAGCGTCGAAAGCACCCAGAGTCGGGCCCATGATTTTTGCGCCTGGTCATAAAGGAGCAAGCCTGGAGGAGGGGCGCTAAGGTTTTTCATTTGGCAAGACGGGTCCCGAAGAGCCGAGAGTGATCTTAGTCATTCATCTTGGAGGGACACGTGGTGCGCGATTAGGCTCTCTTCCTTTTCGCCCATCGCGACTTTGAAGCGCAAGGAGCAGCTCTTTCATATCCCCGAGACGCGAAGCATCGAAGACATCCCGGACCTGGGCCCACAGTATTACCAAATTAGTTCAGGACCGTCAGATCAGAGAGAGGCGCGTGGCACCCATTAGGCCCTCTCGACATTTCGCCCATCGCAATTTTGAAGAGAAGGGACCTTCTCCTTCCTATCCAAGAACCCTGAAACGTCGAAAGCACCTTTGAATATAGGCACAAGGTCACAGACCATAATCGCTTGGAGGAAATGGAAAGAGCTGCGCAAAGGGCCGAAGCGTCGGGTATAGCTGCAGAAGGGATCACTGTCTTCTCTAGGTTCCAGTTCAACTTGATCTCAACCCTGATACCTGCTCAGAATAAATGAAGAAGAGAGAGGGTGGTTGAAACCTCACCTCACTTGTTAATTGCAAGGTATGGATGTCTCGGCGGGAAGTCTGCCCAAGATGGTCCTCTGTACTGTTTCTTTCCACAGAAGCCATGCCGAGTCCTCAACTCACCAGGGAAGCCTGCGCACGCTAATTCAACATTTAAGGGCTTAGCTACCTCCTGGCATGATCCATGCAGAATTAAGGTGGTGTATGATAGAGGAGTGCATGCCAGATTTGATTGAAGAGGTGCCTCATCCCAAAAGTATAAGAGGCCTCTGTTGGGCAAATGTTTAGGAGTAGATATACGTAGTTTTGATATTTTTCGAGGCATCGATGGTAGAGCGAAGCTCTCGATTGTAAAGTTTTAATAGATACTCTAGTTCTCTGGTTATGCATCTGTATGTAATATTTCTTGTTTAATGATAGACAGTTTTTCTTACCCCATCTAATTTTCATCTCATACCGAGGGAGTTCATGATTGACTGAGTCACATGAATTATTGCGATTATGTTACGATAAAGGATTTATTGTGGCATTGTTGTATTCTCCGGTTTTCTGCATTTGAATGTAAGAAGATCTTGTGTTTATATGTTTTCTCCTACAGTCTGTTAGAAACCTGATGTTTATGACAGACCTTTGCATTTCTAGTATACAAGTCTTCCCCCTATTCACCCTTACTACAACTCACTGTCTGAAGTTTATCTAAGACCTCACTCGCCCTTGCATGCCTGGCCTAGTTTCGGAAGTTAGAACAATATTGTTTTGAGTTAAATTCCATTCGATCACCCCTTTTTATAATCAAATCGTGACATAAACTGATGGGCATCGGGCTCTGCTCCTGCTACAATCCAAGAGTGACTTATGACGCTAACATTTCTGGCGTCGTTGCCGGGGACGAAGTTGAAAATTTTCTCTGAAATTGAACGACATTGAGCCTCTGATTCTGAAGGTGCATCAGGTATCGGAGCCTTTGAAGATTTCTACTATGCACCTAGCGAATCCATTGTGACGAATCCACTGAGGTGAACCTGTCGTGTTAATTGTGGCTTCCAAAGGCAGACACACGCGGTCCCATCCACAGCTACCTCTAGCTACACCTGAAACTGATCCGGAGGTGGTTCTCATAAAAGGAAAGGCCTCCGAAGGAGAAGATTTCACCGCCGAACCAGGTAATCCACCATCTCCTTTTGTAGGAACTCCATTTTATCCTCAGTTTCTTAGTAGGCCTTTTTTTGAAGTTTCCCATTTCCTAAATTTCGGAAGTGTTCCTGTTGATTTTCCCCCCCTGGTCTGGGATTGGAGGGAGAAATCCTTGTCACTCCCCTCTCCCCTGAAGTTGTACCTTGGCGTAGACCCAGGACCACAGAAGATTTCCCCACTCCTAGCTTTACCACTCCTCCTCTTGTTACTGTTGTTGTTTCTGCACAAAGAGAAGCATCTGTTGGCTTAAGCCCGTTAGCCTTCTCCCTAAATATCCTATTGTTTCCCATTCCACTTAGAAGCTCATCCCCAGTATCCCCTTTTTGAGCTCCTTCTCCTCCGATTTCTTCTCCACATAATATCCCTATGGCAAGAGAAAATCCCCCTATGACCAGAATGGAGGCTATTATAGCCGCTAGGTATGCTCCCCTTGTGTTACATCAGCCTCTCAATGCCCTCCCAGTAGATGGTTACCTCAAGAAGCTGCCCAAGTTTACAGGCGAGGGGGACATAACTGCAAAAGAACACCTAGAAGCCTTTTACAGTTTTACAGATGATAATGTTATCATGCATGCAAACGTATGGATGAGGATTTTTGTCCATAGTCTTCAAGGCGAGGCTAGAAAATGGTTTAAGGCCCTGCCTCATGGATCTATTGATGGGATTGAAGCTTTGGATAATGCCTTTTTGAGACAGTGGGGAGATAAAAAAGACTTCATGTATTACATGACAGATTTTGGGTCTTTGAAGAGAAAAGAAGGAGAGTTTGTCTCTGACTTCTCCAAGAGATTCAATAAAATGTACAATGAAATCCCTGCTGAGATAAAACCCTCTGAAGCCTCTGCAAAGATCACTTATGCTAGCACCTTTGATCCTGATTTCTGCCTCATGTTGAGGGAAAGAAGAGCCACTACTCTGGCCCACATGCAGGATGCAGCCGTGGAGGTAGAATATAACATATTGTTTGTTAACGGGCTCAGGAACACTACTGATAGAAACATATCCAGGAAGAGGCCTGAAGCCTCCCCATCCAGTTCCTCTCCCCTACCCCTTCAGACAGATGAGACAACTAGAGTGCTAAAATCACTTTCTGTCAGGATGGAAAGGTGGGAATTAGAAGGGAATCCCATGTACAGAAATCCCCAAAATACAGATAGCAGGGGCTTCAAGAAGCCTAATAACAATGTGCCACAGGCTTTCCCAAGGGAAAAAAAGAGCAGAGATAGAGATGATCAGAGGATTCAAACCCCTCTCCAGAACAACCTAGTTTCTCATGAGGAAGGGGAGGAGGTGGATGAACTTGACCCTGAGATCCACTGCATCGACGACACTTCCCCATTTCCTCATTTGACTCAATCTAGATATGAAGAATCCCTTATCAACACTCAAATCAACGAGTTGAGTAGAGGGGGAAAATCCAGCAACACTGCTAACAGATATAATCTCAGGTCAAGAAAGAAAGAAGGGAATTTTGATAGCCAAGATCAGCCCCTCATAGTGGAAAGACCTACTAAAGCTGCAGCAAACACTACTAAAGGAAAGAAAACTCAGAATACTTCGCCAGTAGCCAAGGAACCTGTCTCTGAGGTAAGGGAAGCTCCTAAGCCTATTCCCTTTTTTAATTTTGAGCATGAGATTCAAAATATTAGAATCCCTGTACCCCTATCTGAACTAGTTAAAAATGAAGATTTCAAAAGGTCCCTCTCCAAGCTGCTACAATATGAGCCCCCCCAGCCTTCCACAGACTCAATAAATCTCCAAGATGAAAAGCCAGCAGTTGTCC
>SNQJ01S0012792.1:24531-40101 GCA_010110895.2 Picea sitchensis
GGGCTTCCCATAACCTTATGCCCAAAATAGTAATGGAAGAATTGGGACTAGAGGTGACAAAGACTTATCATGATTTGTAATCTTTCGATTCAAGGAGGGTGCAGTTTCTGGGAGTCATCAAAGACCTGGTGGTCTCTTTGTTTCAGCTACCTATGAAGAGTGTGGTCATGGATATTGTGGTAGCTAATGCCCCCCCCAAATTCGGCATGTTGTTGTCAAGATCTTGGATTAAAAATCTTGGAGGAACATTACAGATGGATCTCATGTATGCCACCATTCTAGTCTTCGGAGGGGAACAAAGGAGGTTATATAGGGAAGCTCGACTGGCCTACATTGTTAGTGACGAAGCAAACCCCACCAATCATCCTATCTTTGCACTTGACACTGATTTGGGGTCTAGTTTATTGCAGCTCACTGATGCTCCTGAAGACCCTATCCAAGTCAGAAAACAACCCAATCTTAATTATCAGATTCCCCCTCCAACCGTTTCTGTTTGGAATATTTTCTTCGACGGAGCTTCTTCTAGCGAAGGCACTGGCGCTGGAGTGGTTTTCATATCACCTTGTCAAGAGACCATATCCCTGTCATGCAAGCTAGAATTTGAAACTACCAACAATGTGGCGGAATATGAAGCTCTTGTTCTAGGGATGAGGGCTGCAAAAGAAATGGGAATTAAAGAGATAGAAATATTTGGAGATGCTGAGTTGATTATCCAGCAAGTCAGAAATGCTTATCGTGCTAATAATCCCCGGCTCAGAAATTACAGAAATGAGGTATGGGACCTGATTGATAATTTCTTCTTAGCTTTTAACATTTCTTTCATTCCGAGGGGGAAAATACTTCAGCCAATTCTCTAGCTGTCTCAGCTAGTTTGCTCAAAGTTCCTCTGCCACCTATGGTCAAGTATGATGTTGAAATAAAATATAGGTCCTCTGTACCAGACAATGTCAAGCATTGAAAAGTATTTGAAGATGATCTGTAAATCAAAAGATTTCTCCAATCTGTTAATGAATTTTCTGCATTGCACATTGATCAGGATCCTGACCCGGAAGGTGACCCTCACCCTGAGGTGTTTTTAAATGAAATTGCTAATCACTGGATTATTCAGCTGCCTAGCAACCACATTTTGAGGGGACTAGTCCCTTTAGAAAGACTGTTCAACAGGAATGATGTGGCAGTAAAGGGTAGTGTTTCAAATGAATATGTTGATACATCTGAATGCAACATCGGCACACAGGAGGAGCCCAAGTTTGTCAAATTATCAAGCAGCCTGACCAATGAACAGAGGGTAGAATATACTGAGTTATTAAAGGAATTCGCTAATGTGTTTGCGTAGACCTATGAAGACCTCAAGACTTATGACACATCTTTCATTGAGCACAAGATCCCACTGAAAGAAGAGGCTAAGCCATTCAGGCAGAAGCTGAGACAGATAAATCCCATGTTGTTGCCCGTCATGGAGAGAGAAGTGAAGAAATTGTTAGATGCCCAAATCATTGTCCCTTTGAGATATTCTGAATGGGTGTCCAATTTGGTCCCGTTGAGAAAAAAAATTGGAGAAATCAGGCTCTGTGTTGATTTCAGGAACCTGAATAGGAGCTCAAAGAAAGACAACTACCCCTTGCCCAACATGGAGCAAATACTGCAGAGGGTAACTGGTGCATCTAGGATATCCATGATTGATGGTTTTTCTGGCTATAATCAGATATCAGTCATGCCTGAGGACAGAGAAAAAAAGGCCGTCACCACTCCTTGGGGCACATTCATGTATGCCAAAATGCCTTTTGGATTGATGAATGCAGGAGCAACATTTCAGTGAGCCATGGACATAGCCTTCATTGGGGAGAAAGATAAGTTTGTGGTGATCTATCTGGATGACATAACAGTCTTCTCCAGGTCTGACAGAGAGCATTGTTTTCATCTGAGAAAATTTTTTTTGAAGTGTCGGAGGTTTGGCCTATCCTTAAGCCCCAAGAAATCTTTGTTTGCTATGAAGGAGGGGAAGCTGCTAGGCCATATAGTATCAGTAAAGGGAGTAAGAATTGACCCCAGCAGGGTAGAGGCAATTCAGACCCTGTCACTTCCCAGATCTAAGAAGGAAGTTCAAGCCTTTTTGGGGAAGATTAATTTTCTGAGGAGATTCTCTCAAATTTTGCTGAGCTGGTGAAACACATCATAGCCATGCTCAGGAAGGGAAATGAAGTGAAATGGACCGCTGAACCTAGGGAATATTTTATCCAAATAAAAAGGGCATTGACTAGGGCACCTGTGCTGATCAGTCCTGACTATTCCAAAGACTTCTTAGTTTTTTCCTTCGCTTCTTTTGATACAGTAGCAGCAGTCTTATTGCAGAAAAATGAGGAAGGGCGAGAGCAACCCATTGCCTCCTTCAATAAAGAATTAAGGGATGCAGAAATCAGGTATGAGATCATGGAGAAATAGGCCTATGCCTTAGTGAAAGCTCTCAAAGCTTTCAGAGTCTACCTCTTGCACTCAAAAGTAATCACATACGTTCCTTCAGCCTTTGTGAAGGACATCCTTGTATAGCTTGACATAGATGGGAGGAGGAGTAAGTGGATAGCCAAGATCCTGGAGTTTGACTTGAAAATAAGGCCTACCAAATTGATCAAAGGTCAAGGCTTAGCCAAGCTGTTGGATGAAGCAAATTTCAAATCCTTGGGGGTAGATTTCATCAATGCATGTTCAAAAAATCAACAGAATCAACGGTCTGATGTAGACCCTCAAACAGAACCCCTATTGGCCCAATGTCCTCGGTATAAGGATGTCATATATTTTCTACAGGAGTTGCGGCCTCCAGATGGCCTGCAAAGAAACAAGGCAAGAGATCTGAAGCTCAAAGAAGTCAGATACTGCCTTATCGATCAAATTTTATACTGGAAAAACCCCCTGGGGGTGCTTTTAAAATGCATAAATCCACAAGAGGCCGACAGGATCATGGTTGAATTTCACAGCGGCCTATGCGGAGGGCACCATTTCTGCAAGACCACAGCTCACAAAATTCTCAGAGCTGGGTACTACTGGCCCACCTTGTTCACTGATGTCTATAGAGAAGTTAGAGCCTCCATGCAAGATACCAGATATATAAAATATGCAGAACAGGAACGAAATGCTAGAAATAACAGAATAACAGTAAAATATCCAGCATAATCTTCACAATACACAGAAATGATATACGAAATAGCAACAGAAATAGCACTTGAACAATACGAAATAGCAACAGAAATAGCACTTTGAACATAAATAGCACCTTGATTCAGATAGCAATGTTCACAGGCCTCTTCGAGGGGGAAACTCCAATCGAGCAGCGCTCCGTTACACAATATCTAAGCTAGTTCTCATACCCTCGACTCCCATTTCTATACTAAAAGAAGCATCTAGAGGAAGATCCTTCTAGAGCGGAAGCCTATTAGGTCTTCTTACATCCGCCTAATTCTTCTTTATTGAAAGGTCTTCATTAATATTGACCTTATTACATCCGAATACATTATCTACCCATGTGCGGGTTAGGACTCTAACATGTCCGCCCTCTAAAACAGCCTTGTCCTCAAGGCTTGAGATGTGGAAACTGCTGCAGAATGGTAGCTGGTCTCAAGTGGCATCGGCTGGATTACATATTCACCGTAACGAAGGCCTCCGATGGTTCTCTGACGCAGGTGACGCCCTCTGGTCCAAAATTGCTTCTGGTTGTAGCCAAATGGATCCTTTCCTTCAGCCTAACTCTCGAAGGTTGGTTTGAAGTTGGCACCTCGGTTCCAACCACCTTCTTCAAGCAAAACATGAAAAACCGTGATGTAGCTTCGATTGACTGGGCAGAGCTAAATGATACGCGACTTGTCCCACCCTCTTTAGAACCGTAAGGGCCATAAAATTTGGGGCTAGCTTCCTATTAATCGCTCGGACTTGAGGGAAGTTTACTTATATGGTTGTAGCCGCAAAACACCTGATCCCCTAAATTGATCGCCCGAAATGACCGATCCGCTTGTCGGCTTCATTCGCTCTCGTCCATGAACAAATTTCATATGCACGGCGATATCTCCTGATCGTAAGTGTTTTGGTCGATCGCCGGACCTTCGAGGTAACCGGCATGAGAGAACTGACGGTGGTCATTCACACCGCTCAAAAGGAGTCATGCGAAAGGGTCAGATGATATGTAGTGTTGTACCACCATTCGCCAGGGTAAATCCATTGAGCCTAATCGGTGTTGTTTTTCTGATGCAAAGTACCTCATATAGGTTTCCAAACCTAAGCGATTTAATTCTGTTGACCATATCCGCCTAGGGATGATAAGCCGAAACAGATGCAATTGTGTGCCTTGTAGCTTAAACAGCTTCTTGCCAAAAATTGCTTGTGAAAGTTAACCGGATCATAAACAATAGAGTTTGGTATGCCATGAAGCTTGAAGACCTGATCCATGAAAACTTGGGCTACCGTGGGATGCAGTAAATGGGTGGGTGAAGAGCACAAAAAATGAGCATACTTGAAAGTCGACCACCACCACCATTATCACCGATTTATTCCCCGATGAGGTAAGCCTCAGAATAAAATCCATAGATATATCCTTCCAAATATCCGGGAATTGGGAGCGTTGGAGGTACCGGAGATTTGATCAAGCTTCTCCCTTGTTGCGCTGGCGTGATCTCACATTCACCACAAACTCTACGGATGTCCCTCGCTTCTATACCATCCCAAAAGGAGCTGCTTAACTGGCCAAGGTGGTGAACTCCCCCGAGTGCCCCTGCCAGGGTGTAGCATGAAGCTCGTGAGAGTACCGTGGATTTGAGCTTGATTGTTTACATAAATACAAGCCACCTTTGTATCAAACCTCATCCCCGCTAAGAGTACCCTGGGGGATCCTGCGCCTTTTTCTGTAGTTGTTGAATTAGATGCTAACTTTTGGGGTCTTCTGCGTACCATTCCCAGTGCATAGCTTGCAGCCAATCGTGTACAATGAAGGAAAGAGAAAGAGGGATCCTTCGTCTTCAAATTTCCGGGATACAGACCGCCACTACGTTCTCTTTGCCCTTCTTGTAAATAATTCATAATCATAGCCAAAGAGCTTAGTGACCCATTTTTGTTGCTCCTCGGAGGAAATGCTGTTCCGTGAAAGTATTTGAGGCTTTGATGAATCGGCTCAATTGGGAATCGTTTCCCCAAGAGATATGACGCCATAATTCAACCGCATGCGTAATTGCCAACATTTCTTTTTCATAGATAGGTTTGCCCTGTTCTTTTTCCTCGGTCAGCTTGTTTGCTCTGTGAAAGGCCAAAGGCCTAATTCTCTTGCTTAATGACAACGCCAATTCCTTTCCCCGATGTATCAGATTCCAACACAAATGTCTTTGTGAAGTCGTGGAGAGCCGTAACCTGAGTGGTGCACATGGCCATCTTCAAAGTTTGAAAAGCTTTGAGCCGCCGGCCGGTCCAATTGAATGAGTTATTTTTAAGGAGGGTCGGGAGAGGTGCCGCATCTTTCCATAGTTCTTGACGAACTTGCGGTAATACCGAGCCCAAAATCCACCGCAAGTTTTTTAGAGTCTTAGCGTGCGGACAATATTGCATCGCTTCAATCTTTTTCGTCCACCCGACACCATCCTTGCCCACGATGACCCAAGTATTCAACTTCGGACTTAATTCAAAAGCACATTTGGATTGTTTGAGGAAAAGTCGAGGCCGGAATGGTAGGCGTATAAACTTGTTCCACATGAGTCAGATGGTCTTTTCCATGTCTTGCTATATATGAGGATATCATCAAAGAAAAATCCAGGACAAATGACGAAGAAAAGGACGAATACATGGTTCATGAGGCTCGAAAAGGTGGAGGGGGCATTACAACCCAAAGGGTACTTAATTCTCAAACTCACAGAGTGGCCCTCATGAGTGTTAAAGGCCATCTTAGGAATGTCGCACTCTTTCATATGGATCCGGGTGATAGCCCGAGCTAAGGTCAAGTTTGGTGAAGAATTGGGTAACCACTGCTCATCCAGAGGTCATCAATGACCGAGATGGAAATTACCCTTGATGGTGAGTTTATTGAGGTACCAAGCTCGACATTCGACACGGTAACCTTCTTTCTTTAGTACCATGACAACCGAGGAGGAGTAAGGACTTCATCAGGATGGATGACTCCCCAAATGTGAGTTCCTGACCATCTTTTCAATTTCATTCTTTTGGGCAAAGGTGGCGAGTATAAGCGTATGTTGGGGTGGGAAGGCTTCGACAAGGTGGAATGATCAAGGATCTTACCGGAAGGAGGAAGTCCTTGGGGAGTGGAGAAGACTGCTTGATGTTTAGTCAAGTGGGCTTGGAGGTCTTGGGGCATGGGTGGGATCTCTCGTGGCTTGAATGGCATGGAGTTGCCGCGACACCGAATGGCCTTTGGTAATTTCTCCATGGCGAGAACCGATGATTTCGAGAACCCCTGAAGTGATGCTTTGATATTTATGTTTGTGGCCTCCTTTTTCAAATTGCATGGTTAAGTTTTCGAAGTCCATGAGAATGGGACCCATGTTCCGCCATTCTAAGACCCAACACAATGTCGCGAACTCCCATGTCAATAGCAAACATATGTGATTTGAGGTTGTAGTCACCTATTTGAGACGCTATTTCATAGCCCACACACATTTCATAGAGCCCCCATTGGCAATCATGATTTGGAAATTATTAACAACATGGATATAGCAAAGGTTCTTTGGCTTACGCGTAAGCATTTATCAAAGTCAGGCGTCGCCACTATCAACCAAGATGATGACCTTCGGTGCTTGATATAACCGGGATTAGTTTGAGAGTTTGGGGGCAGAGAATCCGCTGAGAGGGGAATTGAGGAAATGATGTGTTCTTCTGCAGGAGGGTCGAAGGAGGGTTTATTTCAGAAGTTTCGGTGACTCCTAGAACAGGGGAAGTGTCATCATCTTCTTGAGTATCCTCGAGAGGCCATAAAGAGCTTTTGTTCCCCTTACATTTGTGGCCGGAAAATATTTGTCATCACAAGCTATACCGTAGGCCTTTGAGCTGTCGCTCATCCATTTCAGCCCCAGTCAATTTTTGGATTTTTATGGGAGGGGAGGGAGTAGTGGGGCTGACTGGTTTAGGGCTACTGGAAGAAGGAAGGCTCACGGTTTTGAGATGAAACGATTTGTTGTGCTTCTTTGGCTTCTTTTGGTAGCTCCACCCAAGTCGCGGGTCGGTTACGAGAACATGGGCCCTAATCTCCTCCTTAAGGCCATTGATAAAACACTCTCGCGAAAAGGAAGGCATCGTACCATGCCCTCTCGCCCCAAAAGCCGACGCTCAAATGTACCATGAAGTTCGGATCGCGTCTCCGACAGCTCAATTTTGTCAAACGGCCTAAATGGTTGGTGTCGTCAAATCATTCATAAAGCTCAAGAACAAATTGGGTCCAAGCAATATATCCTTGACGGAATCTTTTCCATTGCCACCATTGCCGCCGCTCTTGATCAAGATGGAGAACACCATACCGCCTGGCCAAGTCATCCTAGTGAATGTTGTAGAGAGAGAAATAATGTTCCATTTGTGTGGACCCAACCAAGGGGTCCGAGCCATCAAATTTAGTTACATCCACCCGCTGAAGGCGTATGTCCCTTTGGAAAGTGATGTGGTTGAAAGGAATGAAGAGGTTTCACCTTCAGCCTTTTAGGGTACATCATCATCGAGAGGGCTTTCGAGTTTATGCGTATTACAACAACGACATATTCAAGTTCATTTTTACTTCCTCCATTAAGTGACTGCACGGCTATCTGGACGGGATGCATTCATGGAGGCATCAATGGAGGCAATAGTAGCGTTGAGTTGTTGCACTTTGTTGGGTCTCAAGTAAACACCGTTGCAGTTGAAGCGGATTCTAGTTCTTGGACACGGTGGGCCATGATGATCGCTGAACCGGTGCTGCGCGGGCGGGTCGTAATTGTTTTGAAAATGATATGGGGAAAGTGATGAGGGAAAAGAGATGAATCTAACGGATAGGCCCCAAATAATGGTCAAAAATGGTGAAATGAAAAGGGTGCGGGAGGGGTCAAAATTCTCTTGGCAAAAATTATTATGGAGGAAGGTGATGAGGGCTAAGAGATCTAATCTAATGGAATAGGTCTCAAATCAATGGTCAAAAAATTTCTATACTTTTTTTACAACTGTGGGGTTATGCCTTCTTCTGAAGAAATGTTGCGCTACCGAACCTCAAATTCTGAAACCGAGAGTATTCACTTAGCAACCAATACGACGCGTTAATAGATCCGGCTTAATTTGTTTATTTTGTTGTTTTGCGTTCCGCTATTAGGTATTCCGTGGTTCTACGACAAGGTTTTCCCGGTATATAGCTCGAGCACGTAAGCGGGTCCAATATAGTACCGCCCAATATCTCGGCACTAACTAGAGGATAGACCGTAATCTCTTTAGCCGCACTACCCCACTACCCAGTACTAGAGAGTATCTTCCGGAAAAGTTGTTCCTCGGTGACACCATAGCAAACCGCGCCGACATAGGTTTATCTACGTGTGGGCTTCAAGAAATCTAGGCCAGCCCGTACACATGTGTTGTCTGATACGCTACCACTGGCAAGGGTACCAACAGGTTGCTGGTGGCCAACAAACGTATGCTTAAGAACCACTTGTATTTCCCCCATGTATTCTTCCCCTACTGTGATTTTACCCACTTAATGATAGACCATGTGTTATTTAAAGACACTAGAACACATCTCTAAAAAAAAAAAAAATACCCACAATTTTCGCCAAGGAAAGTGCTCGATACCACTTGCAAGATACCGATATATAAAATATGCGGTAATCAGAACTTAAATGCTAGAAATAATGTAATAACAAGAAATATCCAAGATAATCTTCACAATAATACGTAAAATAATATGCCTAAATAGCAACATAAATAGCACTTGAACGGAAATAGCACTCGATTCAGATAGCAATGTTCACACAGTGTTCTTCGAGGGTAACCTTAATCGAAATACCGTTACAATAATATCCGCTTAGGTTCTCATACCCTCAATTCTATTTATACTCAAAAGAAGCATCTGAGGAAGATCCTTCTAGAAGCGGAAGCTTCTATTAGGTATTCTTACATCCGCCTAATTCTCTTTTATTGAAAGGTCTTATTAATATTGACCTTTATTACATCCGAATACATTAATCTACCCATGTGCGGGTTAGGACCTTAACACTGCATCCCATGCCAAATTTTTTCAGGAAAGCAACAGCTCAAATCTTTGCCTTTAAAGCCCGTAGTTGTTTCGGGACCTTTCTAGCAATGGGGCCTAGATTTTATTGGAGAAATCCACCATACCTCCAGTGGGCAGCACAGATGGATCCTGACTGCGATGGATTTATTTACTAAGTGGATCGAAGCTATGCCCACCAGAAGTGCTTCCCACAAGGTAATTATTGGATTCCTGGAAGACCTCATCACAAGATTCGGCTACCCAAGAAAGATTGTTACTGATAATGTAGCCTCATTCAAGGTTGAGTTGTTAGTCAAGTTCTGTGAACAATTTGGGATCAAACTGATTCACTCCACCCCATACTATCCCCAGGGAAATGGTTTAGCAGAGTCCTCCAACAAAAGCTTGATAAGGATCATCCAAATACTATTGGAGGACAACAAAAGGGCCTGGGATTCAAAGTTGAAATTCGCTCTATGGGCCAATTGAGTGACCATAAAGAGATCTATAGGCATCTCCCCTTTCCAATTAGTTTATGGAGTGGAAGCTATTTTCCCTTCTCAGCTAGCCATTCCTGTAGCAAAGTTCTTCCAGGATCATCAAGAAGAGCCTGATGACATGATCAGAAGAGTTCATCAACTGGTGGAAGTCCAACAGGCCAGAGAGCAGGTAATGGACAAAATTCAGGACCATCAGCAGAAGGTCAAACTGGCTTTCGACAGGAAAGTCAAGAAGAAAGAGTTTGAGGTCGAGGATTTGGTGCTTAAGTGGGATGCACCCATGCAAGATAAGGGAAAACACGGCAAGTTCGACGCCCTATGGATCGGGCCTTTCAAAATCTCTATGGTTTTCTCAAACAACACATACAGGTTGCAGGATTTGGAGGGTGAAGAGGTTTTCAACAGCCCAGTAAATGGGCATTTTATGAAAAAATGTTTTGTTTGAGCCTTAGACGACTCCTTGGTTTGTAAATATTGTCCTTTTGGTTCTTTGTTCATTTTCCTTTTTATTATTTTCGGCTTAGTAAATAACTCCATAGCCCAACAGCAAGGCACTGAAGCTGCAAATGAGTTCTTAGAGCATCACAGGGATGACTCTATCCCCCATGGAGCCTAATGTTAGCAACAATTTTTGTCTTGGGCACAAAAGTACCGAGGTCTGCAGGTTGCACAAGAAGCGCCAAAGCGCAGCACGGGAGAATCTCTTTTCAGGTTACAAGTCAAGCGAGCGGGCGAAGTTTTGTTGTCGAGCGACCGAGACCCATCTATAAAGTTGATCGACGGTCACCGGTATCTCGGGGCTACCAAGTTACCAGAGGTATAGTGTCAGAGAAAGCACCTATATTTCAAGACAAAATCTGGGTCGTTCGATCCAGTGATGCATGGCACAAGATTTAGTCATGTCAGCATATCGACATTCAGGAGTTCGAAGGGTAAAAGTCCCTCATCATCTCGCATCTCGGAACCCCGAACCCCGAAGCGCCGAAAGCACCTAGAGTCGGGCCCATGATTTTGGCGCTTGGTCACAAAGGAGCAGGTCTGGAGGAGGGGCGCTAAGGTTTATGATTTGGCAAGATGGGTCCCGAAGAGCCGAGAGTGATCTTAGTCGTTCATCCCGGAGGGACACGTGATGCGCGATTAGGCTCTCTGCCTTTTCGCCCATCGCGACTTCGAAGCGCAAGGAGCAACTCTTTCATATCCCCGAGATACAAAGCGTCGAAGACATCCCGGACCTGGGCCCACAGTATTACCGAATTAGTTCAGGACTGTCATATCATAGAGAGGTGTGTGGCACCCATTAGGCCCTCTTGACATTTCGCCCATCGCAATTTTGAAGAGAAGGGACTTGCTCCTTCCTATCCACTAACCCCGAAACGCCGAAAGAACCTTTGAAGATAGGCACAAGGTCACAGCCCGTAGTCGCTTGGAGGCGATGGAAAGAGTTGTGCAAAGGGCCGAAGCACCGGGTATAGCTGCAGAAGGGATCACCATGTTATCTAGGTGCCAGTTCAACTTGATCTCAACCTTGATACCTGCTCGGAGTAAATGAAGAAGAGAGAGGGTGGTTGAAACCTCACCTCACTCGTTAATTGCAAGGTATGGATGTCCCGACGGGAAGTCTACCCGAGATGGTCCTCTGTACTGGTTCTTTCCACAGAATCCATGTCGATTCCTCGACTCACCAGGGAATCCTGCACACGCTAATTCAGCAATTAAGGGCTCAACTACCTCTTGACATGATCCATGCATAATTAAGGTGGCATATGACAGAGGAGTGTAAGCCAGATTTGATTGAAGAGGCGCCTCATCCCGAAAGTCTAGGAGGCCTCTGTTGGGCAAATGTTTAGGAGTATATATACTTAGTTTTGATATTTTTCGAGGCATCGATGGTAGAGCGAATCTCCCGATTGTAAAGTTTTAATAGACACTCTAGTTCTCTTGTTATGCATCTGTATGTAAGATTTCTTGTTTAATGACAGAAATTTTTTCTTACCCGGTCTAATTTTCATCTCATACCGAGGGAGTTCATGATTGACTGAGTCACATGAATTATTGCGATTATGTTACGATAAAGGATTTATTGTGGCATTGTTGTATTCTCTGATTTTTTGCATTTGAATGTAAGAAGATCTTGCATTTGGATGTTTTCTCCTATAGTCTGTTAGAAACCTGATGTTTACGACAGACCTTTGCATTTCTTTTATACAATTCTTCCCCCTATTCACCCTTACTACAACTCACTGTCTGAAGTTTATCTAAGACCTCACTCACCCTTGCATGCCTGGCCTAGTTTCGAAAGTTAGAACAATATTGTTTTGAGTTAACTTCCATTTGATCACCCCTTTTTATAATCAAATCGTGACATAAACTGATGGGCGTCGAGCTCTGCTCTTGCTACAATCCAGGAGTGACTTTTGACGCTAACACCTATTTCCCTCACCCACCAAAAAGAATTCATAAAAATGCTTCTTGGTGTCCCAATATTCCCTTACACATTTTAAATGACTTACGCCTTTACTAAATTCCTAGTTGAGTTCATAATTAGAAAGTTCTTAAAGGAAAGATTCCTTACTATGTCAGACATTCATCTTTTTCCTTGCATTTCCTTCTTTCTTTATGTTTCCCCTTTTTCCCTTAATTTCCTATTTCTTTTAAGTTTCCCTCTTTTCCCTTTTTAACTAAAACTCAAATTAGCAAGTCTAGAAAAACTACCTTTTACCCCTTTTTCTTTTTAATTGATAAATTTTAATTAACATATGTAAAAAAAAAAACATTTCCTTTTTAAGTTTTAATCCACATTCGATTTTAATAAATTAATTGAATTTCTTACCCCCTTCTCGTCACATGTTTAATTATTATTATTATTTTTTACCACAAGTGTCACTTAGACCTAGATTTTAATTTCACTAGGCTGGGTGACATTTTTATTAACGAAAAATTGTTTTTAAATCTTACTTGTCACATCATTCGTTCTAAGGCCATCTAGGTTTATTCACTTACTAGTTAAAAATGTGACATGCCCTTCAGGACACACTAGGTGCTCCAAGGGTGCCACTCACCTATTTTTGTTTTCCTTGCACGACGTGCCCTTTAGGACGCACTATGTGCTCCAAGGGTGCCACTCGCCTCTTAACTGACTTGGTAGACATCAAAAACCCCTGGAGTCAATACTCCACCAGGTGATCTTGTGGGAGACTAAGGGCCTTTAAGTAATAAGGCCCCTGCCTTATTACATGCCTCTTAGAATCATCCTGCAACAATCGCAATCTTCCCTCACGACATCGTGGGTCTTCTCGAACTAGGTAATCGTTAACCTATAGTTCGAGCCACAGTGGGAGTTCTAGTAGGTTGTGGCAGGGTTGTTGTCCACACCTCTCGCTCAAGTCTCTGGTTTTCGTGCGTGACCCCTCTACTCCACATCTGAGTCTAGTCAGCAAGCTATCGTCATCCTGCATCATCAATGAATCATGTCAGCAATAATAATAAATCATCATAACATCTAATCAGATGTACATATTTCATATCAACAACAATCAAACCCCAATAGTCCACTCCCTAACTTGATCCAGAGTCCAAGGGGTTTCATCGATGCCTCTGCATCCTAGAGGTCCAAATTCTTGCACACTCAAAAGAACCTAGTCAATAGCACCTGTCTAAGTCAATATAGAAAAATAACATATCATCGTATCATAATGCCTCATAATCATAATCAAATGGCCAATAGTATAATAATCTGGATCACTTGCAAGCAAGTTTCCTCAAAGAAGAAGTTCACTCAGTGCGCGCAAGAGTGGGATGTTACACAGTGATTGGTGATCAATGGTTTCCTTTGGATGCACACAACATTTTCTCAAAACTAATGACCCAATCATCGACCATCGATCCTTTTCTTTGATAACCAATTTGCAAGACATCATTAAACTGACCGACCCAACCATTAGACTTCAGCCTTCGACGATTTTTGTAGGCAGATGAAACACTTTACCATTTCAACTCACTCGACCATCATCCATAGGCCATTTATGTTGGTTGGTGTGGCATGACATGTGGATGATGATGTGGCATGATACGTAGACTCTAACATGGAACTCTTGCTAACATCGCATGACACATGGATGTTGATGTGGCATGGCACTTCATCACTCTCTTTTCTTCATCGATCATCAACAAATTCTCTCGGGTGAAATGAACACCTCACCGATTCTACTGACCCCTAACCATCAATGATCGATGCTTTCTCTTACTCGATCAAAAAAAATTTCTAAGATGACCAACCGGACCATCGGTCATTGACGATTTCTGTTTAGAAACTAAAACACTTCACCAATTCAACCAACCCAACCATCGGCTCTCGATGAATTCTCTTGGACAAATCCAACATTTAAAAAAAATTGACCCAATCCCCGATGAATTTGGATGGTTGATCTACCATTTAAAATGATCTTGGTCATTGATCCATCAAACTTCTCCCAAATCTACCGACGAGTCTCGACCGTTGATTTTCTCTATTTCACAAACCATGTTAGAGAATCTTGCAAGAACTAGAACCATGGAAAACAAGAAATGACAATCATATAGCTACCAATGGATCAATATATTGATAGGCTAACACTGTAGAGAAAGGTAGGGGCTTATGAATCCCCTCTTCCTCCTTGGGAGGGCTCTTGAGTTCCCTAATAGAGAGCTCTTCTCTTCATGCAATGGAAAGTGACAATGGTGAAGAAATACAATGCCATTCCTCTCAAGAGGTTAGTGGAATGGCCCTTTCTATAGTGCTTGAATGATTCAAAGAGAAAAGAGGATTCTCATGAGAAGCTTGCAAGAACTAGAACCATGAGTGAAGGGTTTCATATTTGGAGTTATCCAAGACTTTAAGCCACCTTACTGCAAACAAATGAAAATTATTAAAATAGGCTTAGAGGTTTTATTTTTAAATTTTTGTTAATGATACAAATAAAAATATAAAAAAATATAAAAAAAAACGTATTAAATTAAATTAATATTTTTTCCAAACTTTGAGTATGTTACAATTATTTTACTTTAGTACAATACACATTGACAAAATCTTTTTTAACAACATTTCCTCTACTAAAACCACTTTGCAAATACCATGATCGAATAGTGACCCTACCCTAAAGGTACCAAAGTCACCATTATGTCACACCACTCAAAATCCTCATGGAAACAGGATTGTAGATGACCTACAACATTCACCTCCTGCTATGTCAACTCTAGAAGTCCTTCAAAATTTCCCTTCTCAAAAGAATGCTTTAATATCTGCTCTCTTACTTAGTGGTAGGGACTAACCATACATTAAAATTGATGTAGTTTAAAAAATGGAAGTGTCAATTTCAACATAATTTGAGTAGGCAAATTTGTTTTCTTTTAACTCTTTCATTTAATTTAATATAATATAAAATAACAAACCTATCACAAGTAGACCCATAAAAAATTGGATTGTTTATCTCGGACTCTTTAGATTAATAATTTCTTTGTAACTAATTTCTTCAAATGACATGATTTATGTGAAGTAGTTTAAGCTTTGATTGTTGGGAGGAATTAGTTTCCTTTTTCCATCTCACCCACCCATTGTTAAATCATCAATCCATTGGTTTTATAATAATAATAATTTATTTTTAAGATCACAACCAAGCCAAACACCAAATTGGTGTATGAGACCCCCTCCGCCTAGTCATTTTACTGGTAAAGTCTACGAAGGTGTACATACCCTACCCCCTATTCTAATATCCATGTTAACATAAATCTTTATGTTTTACAATTTACACATATATAGATTATTATACTAGAAAAACAGGTTATATTGAAATGGTTTGGTTTATCGGTCAAATTTTTATTAATTTTTTGAAA
>SNQJ01S0012792.1:49522-61949 GCA_010110895.2 Picea sitchensis
GGGTGTGTCTACTCATAGCTCGTTGGGAGAGGCTTCACTGTTGAAAGGGGTTGTTCATGGAGGTCTGGAGAAATATTTTTCCCCGCTAAATACTATAAGTGTGAGGAAGCTAGGTAAAGAGAAGGAGAATTTAGCTACTACCATTTCTATGATGGTTGATGGACCTAGGGAGCTTAGAGCTTAGAAAGCCCTGGCGAGGGTTAAAAAATGATTGTTGTTGCCCTAAATGTTAGGAAAGTGGGGGGAAACTCAAATTTTTTAGCCCTTAAAAGGTTCTTAGAGTTAGCAAAATTGGATGTGTTATTTATCCAGGAAACAATGGTATGTGAAGAAAAAGTAAGAGAATTTTTTTTCAAATTGCTTCCTAATTGGTATTTTTGTGTGGTGGATTCTTGAGGACTCTCTAGTGGGTTGCTAGCTTCTTGGAATCCATGAAAAGATGAATTTTCTGCTTTTTTGACCCCTACAGGGATATTGCTGGATGGATTAGTAAAAGATATAAATAAAAGAATGAAGTTTATTAATTTCTATGGACCCTATTCTGATAGGGAGGTTTTCTGGGAGGTTATTAAAAGGGATGGGATACTAAATGAACACAATATTATTCTGGGGGGCGACCTAAACTTTACTATTTCAAACAAAGAAGTGTGGGGAGCCCATGCTAGAGTTGATCTCTTACATCTTTATTTTATCCAATTGATACAAGCTGAGGGACTGGTGGATGTTGAGCCTTTAAAATTACTCCTTACCTGGAGAAATGGCAGAGGAGGTCAGGACTACATTGCTAAGAGATTGGACAGATTTTTGATAGTTGAGGATCTTTCAGTGCCATGATTCAGTTACAGAATTTGGGTGTGTAATTTAAAGATCTCTGATCATATGCCTATTATTCTCCATTTGGAACAAGATAAAGGAAAGGTCTGCTACATTTTTAAATTTAATTATGTATGGCTTGAGGAACCAGAGTTTGTTAATTTAGTGAGATCTAATTGGTTTGGACTGTTGGTAACAGAGATATTAAATCCTATGGATTATTTGGTTAAAAAGGTAAAGATACTTAGGTCTCTGGTGATAAAATGGGAAATAAAGAAAAAAATTGAAGCAAAGGAAGAGCTAGTAAAGCTTGAATTTGATTTGGATACACTTTACCATAATTTCCCCGGGGGCTTTGAGAAGGAGGAAGTTAAAGTGTTGGTAATTGAAAAATAAAAGAGGAAAATGGTTCTATTGAGACATGAGGAGGAAACTTGAAGGAAAAAGAGTAGGATAAACTGGTTGGCTTCAGGAGATAGGAATGCTAAGTTATTTCATGCTTATGCAAATTCTAGAAAACAGAACAATACTATTTGGGATATTACTAAGGAATATGTAACAATGATCACTAGTAATCAAGGTCTACAAAAGGAAGCAGTTGGATATTTCCAGAATATATTTAAGGCTGAGACTAACCTCTCCATATTTGATCAACTAGCAGTTTTAAGGAATTATCCAAGGATGTTTTCAGAGGAGGAAGGCCTCAAATTGGCTGAGCCAATAACTTTAGCAGAAATACTGTCAACTCTTAAAGGTTTTAAAGCTTCAAAAAGTCTTGGGTCGGATGGCTGGACTGTAGAATTTTTTCTGGATTTTTTTTATCTTTTAGGTAATGATATTTTGGAGATGGTTGAAGAGTCTAGGAGGAAAGGTAGCGTAACTGGAGCTGTGAATGATAATTTTCTTGCACTTATACCTAAGAGTGATAAACCAGAATCCTTTGGAGGATATAGACCAATTTCTTTATGCAACTTGGTGTATAATATCATAACTAAAATTATTGTTACTAGAATAAAATCATTTCTATCTTTTGGTATTTCTAAGGAATAATTTGGCTTTCTTGAGGGCAGACAAATCATTGATGCCATTGGTTTTGTACAAGAAGATTTACACGGTATCAAGGTAAAAACTATCAAAGCACTAGTCCTTAAACTAGATTTGATAAAGGCTTATGATAGAGTGGACTGGGGATTCTTAAGGCTAGTTTTATTACAGGCGGGAATGCATTTAGAAGCTACTGATTGGATTTTGGGGTGTGTGAATTCTGCAAATTTTGTTGTGTTGATCAATGGTAGGCCTACCAACTTCTTTAAAAATACAAGGGGATTAAGGCAAGGGTTCCCTTTATCTCCTTTACTTTTTCAATATCTATGCTTAATTAGTAAATGGCACTTTTTTTTTTTTAGTAAGAAAAAAAACTTATATTAGAAAATATAAATATTCTGTTACAAAATATAAAAAAACTTATTATTGTCTAATTAATTGCAATCTAAAAGATTGTATTGTCTAATTAATTGCAATATGAAAGAGTGAAAGAGTTTTTTATAGAATGTTTTTTTTTCCATGATTGAAGGTGAAATTTTTGTATTATGTATTCTTTTCAAATTTATAGTTATATATTATTAAACTAATAAAGGAGTAGGCTAACTCGGGAGCAATCTTCCCTCCCAAGTTCCACTTTTCAAGCAAAAAAAATGGGCTTGAATTCGGCCATATTTTGAGGGGTAGTCTAAGTTTCGCATGGATCAAAGTTCCATGCATTTCAAAACCTTACCCTCAAGGTTTTGCCCCATTTTAAACCAACCTAGATACTCAGAAAATCGATGACATTTCTGAATTGACTGGAAATTTAAAAGCGGTTCGTCGAAGAACCTGTCGGAAAAATAACTCGGGAGGAGAGATTACTCCCAAGTTAACCCACTCCATAGATAAATATTATCCTAATCATTCCAAAGGAATAGGGCAAAGCCACCAAGTTGTGAGGTGAAATATTGACAACAAGTATCTCATTCTCATCGGCCTCTACCAAAACCCAGAAATCGAGCAACCCTTAGGACCACATGTGTCGATGAAAACATGCCATAATCGTTTTTGTTTTTTTTTTAAATATTTTATTAAAAAATCTGTGTTTTTAAGATGTTTAGTTTAGGATTTTTAATCTATAAAAATTTACTAAAAGCCTAAATTCTAATTTTAACTTTTTTTTCACTAAAAATCTAAATTCTAATTTTAATTTTTTTAAATGGAAGTCCACAAAATATTATTACAGTGATTTACTTCTATCTAAAGTGGAACTAAAATAAAATAATTTGAATATGCATTGCAACGGTTGTTATCCTTTGGCTAAAGTGAAATTCCTTTTTTGGGTAAATCTTGATGATGAATTCTCCTTAGGTACGCTCAATACTGATATACTATGTGGATTCGATTTATCCATGTATTGTGATAGCGTGTGAAGCTTTATTCAAGCATATTATAAAGAGTTGGGTGAATAGCGAGCGATGGCGAGATTTGAATCTGGATCCCACTGATTTTTGGTGCCATGACAGTTGAGACTCTGCTTGGCATCTGTAGCGCCATTGACGCCCCTAGATGCTTCCCTTGGGTCGATCTGGGCGAAGGCTCTTTTTCCTCGGCCTCAATGAGCTATCGTCGTCTGGAATACTGATATGATTGGGTGTTGTTCTGCGGCTGATACAACACTTGGTGTCTTGGGGAGAGGTCTGTTTATCTTTTTACCAAGGTGAATCTTCTTTGCAGCCTCAGCTTCACCTTTTGGCTACCTGCACTCTTCCCTGAGTCTGACTTGACTTAAGATCTGTCGTTTTGCTTTGTTTTTGCGGCTTCCTAGACCTTTGTTTTTTTCCCTGGTCCCTTTATGAAGCTCTTTGTCTTCCCTCTTGCGACTTTCTGGTGCGCTCTTCTCCACTTTTAGCTCTCTTACTTTCCCCACTGACCGGCCTGCTAGTTTAGGGGACCTCTGACGCATCTTCCCTTCCACTGACTATTCCAAGAGTCCCTGTCGTTTTCTTTCCTTTTTTAGCCACTGTTTGAATCTTTAGAATCTTCTTGAGAGAGCCAAAGCCCATGGACCCCTCTGCAGGGAACGTGGGAGACCCATGGGACCATCCAGCACTCCTTGCCTCGATTGATGATCTCTGCTCTACTCATTTCCTGACTTCTAACCGGTCAATCCCACCTGTGCACTTGATCCCTGGCCCCACGCTTCCATCTTCTGCTACAAACCTATTTACCCAGTCTGTCTCTCCAGCCACTGTTAAAACTACTTCACAGGCTACTCTTGTTGGAGCTCGCCTTCCTGGTAAGAAGAAACGGAGTTTTGAAGGGATTGATCAGCCTGAAAGTGGACAAGATGGGAGACGCTCTCATCTAGGCCCAACTCCTCTTAAACAAGGCACCCATAAACGTCTACAAAAAGTCTGGAAGCCTAAACTTAGACATCCCAAGCTCATTCTTGGAATGGATGTAGGACTTTCAAAAGCCTGCAATCTGGCCCTCTGTGCATTGGTTGGGAGGCTAGCTTACAAGGAGAAATGTAAGAAGAACTTTGATATTTGGATTGCAATCCACTGGAAGCCATTGCTCGGATACCTACCTAAGATTCTTTTGCTTCAACAAGGCTGGATGGGTTTTATCTTCAGAAAACCAGAGGACACTGCCCTCATCCTGGATAGATTCTAGGCCTTCGACAGAGGTAGCCTCATGCTCAAACGTTGGAGACTTGGCTTTAATCCTTCCATGGATTTCTTTAGCCATCGGCACATTTGGGTCCTTCTACCTGGTCTCCCACTACAACTTTGGAACCAACAAGCGCTTGAACTTATTGGGGCCTCCTTAGGTCGTTTTCTAAGGGTGGATTTAAACTCCCTATCTGATTCGGACAGAAGAATGGCGAGGATCTACGTGGAAATCGACATCCAGGCTGGACTACCTGAAATTTTGGAGATTGATTGGCATAGTCAACTGATACATTAGCGTCTAGACTACTTAGGAATTTCGTTTCACTGCTCCCTCTGCCGCAGAATCGGACATTTGAGAAGAGACTTCTCTAAGTTCCCACCTCCTAAACTCGTTATGGATCCAGCGGAGGAGTCAACATTTGATGGATACATCTCTTCACCCAACCAGCTTGCGGAGGAGGCACCTATCCCATGGAGGGACTCCTTTCCACCTGATGATTCTTTAGTAGGCAAGATCCATCAACATTGTCCCTCACTCTTCAATACCTTCTCTTCCTGGGATAGACTTTTCATCAATGAACAGGCTGACAAAATCGTGTTTGTTGAAACCATGGACTCTCTTCCAGTTAAGCCTGATCCACCACCTATATTTCCCATGCCTCTGCCAACACCAACCGAGCCAGTTCCAAATGACAGCTCCATCATCTCTCTTCCATCTCTTACACCTCATCTTTTAATACCACCGGATCCATCTGCAGGGGCCTCGGGCTTCCATCCTTCAGCAGTCATAGATGATTCACCAGGACCATCCACTCTTCCTGGTTACTCTGAGCTGACCCAATCTGAACTCCAGCTTGATTCCATGTTTCCGGTTGCTACCCCAGCTCCCCTTCTTCCCTTCGATTCGATACCCATCCATACCTATCATGGGAAATATCTTATTCAACCCACCCATCCTCCTTCTGACCTTCCATATTCTTCTTTCGTTAAACCTTCACCTGGAATGGATCCCACCTAGTCAAGAGGTATAGGGCTTGAACTTTCGCCTTTAAAAACCCGCAGTGCGTGCAAAAAGACTCTGTCTGGACCGTCAGCATCGGGCACATCAGATTCTTCTACAAATCAAGGGGCGCTTAGAGGATTAAAAGCCCTAGCTCGGGGTAAATCATGATTCTTTTGTCCCTCAACATAAGAGGGGTTGGAGGACCCCTGAAACTCGCCTCCATGCGTAGACTTCTGGAGAAGTCTCTTCCGTCTATCATCTTTCTTCAAGAAACTTTAGTGGATGCTTCTACAGCAAGGGATTTCATGCATCTGCTCCGTCTGAACTGGCTGACCTACGCTGCAAGGTCTGTGGGCAACTCGGGTGGCCTCTTGGCCTTGTGGGATCCCACCCTCTTTGATTTTTTCTCGATGCTCAGTCCTGGAGGGATTCTTCTTTCAGGGACCTGTTTTGAACTAAATTTCGTTATCAACCTGATCAATGTCTACGGCCCTTGTGCTGACCGTAAAGTTTTTTGGGAGCGACTTGATGACCTCGGGCTTTTGGCGGCTAAGAATCTCATCCTTGCAAGTGATCTTAATCTAACCACCAGTCCCAAGGAATTGTGGGGTGAAAAGGCATTGATCGACCCACTCCTGAGCTTTTTTAATCATATTTTCTACAAGAACTCCTTGGTCGACTTGAAGCCAGCTGAGCTCTTACCCACTTGGAGGAATGGGAGACAGGGACCAGCTAGTATTGCCAAGAGACTAGACCATTTTTTAATTATTGAGGAGTTTCTCTCGCCTTCTTGCAGCTTTCGAACTTGGGTAAACCTCCCATTCCTCTCTGACCATGCATCCATTTTCTTACAGTTAGGTGCGGGTCTCTTTGGTGCTGGAAAGCCATTCAAATTCAACCTGCATTGGCTGAGGGAGGACTCTTTTAACAGCCTGGTCAGATCGGTTTGGGCAGACTCATCCCTTACGGCTCCTGGTGACCCTCAAGGAAATATGGTAATTAAACTCTCCAGATTAAAATCCCGCACTTTACACTGGTTAAAAGAAAAAAAGACTTCAGAACAGGCTTTCTTAAACACGATAGAACAGGAGATGGAAGTCTTTCTCCGTCAAAATATCCAGGGCGCTTCCAGCGCTGACATTGACCATAAAATACATGGACTAGAGGAAGCTTGTAACACCTTACTACGAGAAGATGAGGAGAGATGGCATTTAAAAAGCAGGATGCTTTGGCTGGCTGGTGGGGACAAAAATACGCGTTTCTTTCATCATATTGCCAGCGCCCGTTGTTCCAAAAAGCAACTTTGGGATATTGAAGATGAGGACGGTTCTCTACACCTTTCACAGGAAGATATCAAAACAACTGCTTACAACCATTTTAAAAAAAAAATCCAGGATGCCTCTGCTCCAAACCTAGCAGCTCAGATTGAGTTAGCTAGCCTCTTCCCGAAGATGGTTACAACCGAGGAGGCCTTAGCCTTAGAAGCGCCCTGTACAAAGGAAGAACTGTTAGCGGTTCTCAGTGGTTTTAAAAAAGAAAAGAGCCCTGGACCAAACGGATGGTCGGTCGAATTATATCTTCATTTTTTCGATATTATGTGTTAGGATCTCCTGGACGTCGTGGAGGATGCTAGAACCATAGGAGTGGTGAATTCTTAGCTAAACAATACCTTTGTTGTCTTGATTCCTAAATCAAATCTTCCTAGGTAGTTTAAAGACTTTCATCCTATTTCTCTCTGTAAATTGTGTTATAAACTAATCTCCAAGATCATCGCCAGAAGAATCTGCCCATATCTATCCTAGGCACTTTTCGATGAACATCTCGGCTTTCTAAAAGGAAGACAAATTCTCGACGTCGTTGGAGTCGCACAAGAATGCATACACAGTATAAAGACAAAAAAACAATAGGCCATTCTTCTAAAGCTGGAACTTAAAAAGGCCTTCGACTGCATAAACTGGAACTTTCTGCATCTTGTTCTTCTACAGTGTGGCTTCGGTCTTATTATCACTAACTGGATTTTGGGATGCATTTCCTCGGCCACCCTCGCTATTCTGATCAATGGGGAAGCTACAAAATATTTTCACTGTGAGAGAGGGCTCCACCAGGGATGCCCTCTCTCACCTCTTCTATTCATTTTGATCCTGGAAGGTCTCAGCATCTTGCTCAAAAACAGTCAAGCGGGTGGACATCTAACAGGGATAAAAGTCTTGGGGTAGACACATATCCTTCATATCCTTTTTGTAGATGACGTGTTGATTCTGACTTCGGCCAACCTTGCTGAATGGACTCTTATTCACTCTATCCTTAACACTTTCTGCTCGGCCTCTGGATTGGAGATCAATATACACAAATCTGTCTTCCTAGTATCGAGTGCTCAGGAGACTCTACAAATGGCTTTAAAAGAGTTGTTCGGCTTTGCTTCACACGAGCTAGCGAGAGGGTTTTCTTACCTTGGTTTTTTCTTAAAATCTTCCAGCTATACAAACAAAGATTGGCTCTGGCTTATTGACAAATTTAATAGAAGAATTCATCATTGGTGCAACAGATTTCTCTCTTTAGGAGGAAGATATGTTCTCATAAAGCCGTCTTGGAAAGCCTTCCGGTTTATTGGATGGTGTTAGCTCACATCCCAGCTTCGGTTCTGAAGACCCTTCATCAACTTATATTCACTTTCCTCTGGACTGGCAGCAAGAAGAACTCTGGCTATCACCTCTACAGATGGGAAGTTATTTGAAAACCAAAGTTGATGGGTGCTTGGGGTCTTAGGCACTTTCCTTTCTTCTATAGAGCGCTCTCGACAAACACCTTATGGAGAATACTAATGAAACCCGACCTTTGGAGTAAGGTGATCAAATCCAAGTACTTTCCACTTCTACTGGTACAACTCTGGATTAGATTTGCCTCGGAGCGACCCACCAGTGACTCACAAACCTGGAAACATCTTTCAAAGTCCCTTTCGATCATTCTTCAGTGGATATCGTGGAACCCTGGCAATGGTTACCTGATTGAAGTTGGCAGAGACAACATTTTAGGATTGGGTAGACAAGCCTTGCTTTCTACTCCATTGTTGGTGCACCTCCATTACAATAGCTTATTTTTCCTACACCAATTCAAACCATCGTCCAGTGGAGGTCTATTGGGGGATCATTGGCTCAGTGGCACGGATCTCCAGCTGGATTCTGTTTTAAAACGTGAATGGGACGGTTTCACACAGTTGCTGAAGGACGCAGACATTCGACTTCAAGAGAGGTCGGATACCCTTATGTGGACGGGAGGGGATCGATCGGGCTCTTTCACTGCTAAAAACGTATATCTTGCTCTTGCCGAAAAATTCTGGTCTCATATTAATGCTAGCTGGCGACAGAAGTTTTGGAAGGCAGACTATCCAGTCAAGCTAAAATTATTCTTTTGGTTGCTAATCGAAAACAAGCTATTGGTGTGGGAGAACCTTCAAGCCCATGGATGGGAGGGACCTAGCCGCTGCATCCTTTGTAATCATCATAGCGAGACAATCCCCCACATCTTCATCCAGTGCTCTTTCATCCGCTCGGTGTGGCAGCTAATAACTCCAGCGCTAATGCTCTCCTCGACTTGGACAGGTTCTAGCGTGCTCAATTTCTTTCAAAACTGGATTGGTGATTTTAAAAATCTTGCACTGCTACCAATCTTCCTCTGTTGGTAGGTCTGGAAGGCTAGAAACTCTGCACTATTTGATGGGAAGTCTCCTTCGGTTCATAGAGTGGTTAATCTAATTCTTGGTGAGGCGGCTTCACAGAGGAAACAGACAATGGATCCACCTCCCAGCCGTCACATTTTTGAAATTCCTCTTGACAGGGTTGTCACTTGGTTTGATGGAGCAGCTCAACAAGGAGGCTCACTCTGTGGGGCGAGAGGAAAAATCGCACTTAACTCACACTCATGCATCCATTGGACTCTAAACTATGGACAAGGAACTAACATGAAGGCAGAACTTTTGGGAGCATGGGCGTCTCTCATTCTGGCAAGTCGCCTGCACACCGACGAGCTTTTACTCCTTGGAGACTCCAAAATTATTATTGATTGGCTGAAGGGTCAAGCAGATTTCCATGTGGCGGCACTCAAAAGCTGGAAAGAGAGAACCCAAGAATCCACCCACTTGATTAGAAAGCTCTCTTTCTCTCACATCTATAGAGAGGAAAACAGTGAGGTGGATACCCTCTCTAAAAAGGCTTTGCTTTTGCCTCCGGGCTATTTTTGTTTTAATAAGTGGGAGGATGGCAATGAAGGGCCAGCCATCATGATCAAAATGTGAATTCTTCCACCTTTGGTTTGATTCTTGTTGCTTACCTAATGATCAGGTAGCCGATTCCCAGTTGAGTTGAGGCACTGAAATTTCCGATTTGTTTGGACTGCATCGATCCACTAGCTTAGTTCTCCCTCTTGTTTCATCTTTGCGAAGATAGTTTTGTATATGTTTGTATCCTTTTGAATATAAAGCGTATTTTTCTCATGGAAAAAAAGCATATTATAAAGAGGGTGTTTTTTTAGGATATATTTCTCACTTTAAGCTAGCTTTATGGCACTTATTAAGTTTCCACAATTTTCCATCCAAAATAGACAAGGATTATGCCCCTATGGCATTCTTATTTTAAAATATTTTATGATTTCACAATGGAAACTTTGTCAAATCACTTTAAAACTATATTTCTTAAATTAAAATTCATTTTTTATGTTAGAGTTAATGCTTACTTTACTAGAGTTAGTTTGGGCTTGTTAGATCTAGTTAGTTGTGAGAAATCTTCTCAAACTATCAGATCTTATTTATGTGTGTGTGGTTGAGAAATTTCCTTATGAGATTTTTATGTCGTTGAGGAAAATTTCTTATATAAATATGTGTTTGATTGATTAATAAAAATATATAGATTTTGTGTGTGCAATCTGGTTCTCTAATTTGGTATCAATGTTGGTTGCTCTAGACTTAACTCTCTCACGAGAGGGTCCAGGAATATCAGAAAAACGTGAGAATATAGTGTGTTGTTGTGCATATGTGTTTTGTATGTTTTGTCTGAGATATCGTTGCCCAGAGATTCGCTAACCAAACGATTGGAGAAATGGTTGGGTAGGAGAATTGTTTTGACACGCTCGCACGGATCAGATTTATGTGTGCAAGCATAGGAGTTAGGTGATCCTTAGGTTCAGCCACAATGTGACCATTTGGAAGGCTATCCTCTGTTTAATATCATTGGAGATAAGTATCTCATCTTACATCCCTCAAGCTTAGGTAATATCACGGATAATCCTAGCATCACAATTATTAACTACAACCTATGAACTACTATGTCGGTGGATAAGTGTGATCTTCCAGGTAACTACTCTCATTTTCATATGGCCCATGGATACAACAGTCTCATGCTTTGGAGGCATTGTAATGAAAGTATTAATGGGGAGAGTTTTAAAAAAATACCTTTTATGTGGCAATGATTGGTACTCCATTTCCAATCCAGAATCTGGGAGATGCTTCTGCCAAACTAATCTTCAAGTGCCAATTAGTAAGAACTTCTCAATCAAACAGAATGAGGATCTGAGTACACACATATTATTAGGTTTTGAAATAACATGGCTTGTTGACTTGAACAAAGATCGAATTTGTGGTGCTTGTTTGGACATCATGGGGTGTTGTGGTTATAAAATTTCATAACCGAGTTCAACATTTCTTTGTTATTGTTCTGATGGCAACTCACATTCAGACATATGCTCAGCCAATGCTATTGGTCAAAATAAAAACAAGTGATCCATTCTAGTAGGTTGCTCCATTGGAGGAGTTGCACTATCAATAATAACACTAGTAGTGTTCTTAATATGTCCGTGAAAAATCAATTCTTATGGGAGAAATTGTGTTCATTTTATTTTATTGGAGTAGAAAATTTGTGAATGTGTATTAGCATTATTTTGTTTGTAAAATTATATTATGAAGAACTAATTATAGAAGAGAGTGACATAATGCAGGCTTGTAGTTCTTCACATTGGATTATGTCTATAGTCTCTTATAAACTAGCGATTCTTGTTGTACTTAGATGCTCCAAGAAGAATGGTTACATGTTATCTTTGTGTGTTTGTGTATGTGGAAAAAGGTAAGTTGTATGATTGACTACTAGATATGTTCAATATCTAGACTACTCTCCTATACCATTGGCGAATACAGTGGAAGACCATGTACTTCGATAGATGGAAGTATGTTAATAGACTGATTCAATATCTAGACTATTCTTCAGGGTATGTCAATAATCCTAGGTCCGACAAATATGTCATGGATGGTCATAAGCAATTGTATCTTAAATGTATCAAGTGGTATCTTGAAGTTGATGGTTGAGAAAGAGCGAAGTCTATGAGATTTCAGAGTGGGTAGAGAGTTGATGAAGACCAGACCGAACAAAGTATGTGTATTTGATTTCATTTTTTTTCTTTGCGATGTAAGAATTAAGGGAGGGTGTTAGAGTTAATGCTTTCTTTAGTAGAATTGGTTTGAGTTTGTTAGATCTAGATAGTTGTGAGAGATCTTCTCAAACTATCAAATCCTATTTATGTGTATGTGGTTAAGATATTTCTTCATAAATTTATTATGTTGTTGAGGAAAATTTCTTGTATAATATGTGCTTGATTGATGAATACAAATATTGTATTCCACATTGTTTAATATCTATTTGATTAAAAACATTATAAATGAAGGAGTTTTATTTTTTAATTTAGAAAAATCTATGAAAAAAATTAGAAACTTATTAAACACAATTGTATTGAAAATAATGGTAACTTAGGTCTTTTATTTTTTTATTGATTAATGTACAATATCAAAATGTGACTGCAAAGCCAAATATGTAATTTTGATTTATTGTTTAATTGAACAAATATGTAATTTTCATTTATTGTTATATAT